>PVJN01001507.1:0-47641 GCA_004026805.1 Lasiurus borealis
TCATGGAATGTTGTAGTTAAGTAAACTCTATTTACAACTTAACTCCCTAGTTCCTTAAGCTTTAGCTAACTGAGCAAGCAGTCTTAAGCAAAGCTAGAAACAATTCCAGTAAAACTAGGGGGGTCGAAGGGCTGAGGCAGCTCACTTTGTGAACGCTTGCCTTCTCGGGACTTTGTCAAACCGAGACCGCCCTCGACAGAACTGTAATTTTAAATTGGTTTTATGATCCAAATCCTGAATTTTCCTATACATCTGGGGCTTTCAATTATTTTTATTTATTAATCATTGCTCTCAGCATGTCTTAAGCAAAATCATTGGTGAAGCTCAGTGTGTTAAGTAAATGACAGTGAATCTGCTATTGATATGAGAATACAGTGATGTGTGGCAAAGGCAAGCTCCCCAAACTCCAAGATTTCTAATGGAGTAGGTCCAGTGTAGGGCCCAAGTTCTTGTGGTTTTTTTTAAATATATATTTTTATAGATTTCAGAGAAGAAAGGAGAGGAAGAGAGAGATAGAAACACCAATGATGAGAGAGAGTCATGGACTAGCTGCCTCCTGTAAGCCTCCTACTGGGTATTGAGCCCCCTGACCAGGAATGGAATCGTGACCTCCTGATTCATAGGTTGATGTTTAACCACTGGGGCATGCCTGCCAGGCCAAGTTGTATTTCACAAGTTCCCAGGTGAGGCTGATGCTGCTGGACTGGAATCAGACTTAGAGAATCACTGTTCCAGTTTCTTGCTACTTTGGTGTGGTCTGCTGAACAGCAGCATTCACCTCCCTTGGAAAGTTGTTAGAGATGCAGAGTTTCAGAACTTACCTCAGTTCTGATAAATTATAATTTGCATTTTACTAAGATTTGCATACACATAAATGAGAAGCTCTTGTTTGATACACTAGGTGTCAGTCCTAGGTACACATTAGCGTGATCCGGGGAGATATAACAATATACATGCTTGAGTCTCTTCTAAAATATTTTAATTTACTTGATCTAGAGTATAAGCAGGCATAAGTTGTTGTTTGTTTTTTAAATGCTTCCCAGGTGACTCAAGGGTGCAGACACGGTTGTGAGCCACTGGCCTGGAATCCATCATTTCCCACTTTTGCTTTAGCTCAAGAAACATCTGACAACCTGATTAAAAAGCAAGTTCTCAGGCACCTTTTATAAAAATGTAAAAAAGTTCAGGACATTAAGGAGAGACCAGTTATATATATATATGCATAAGTGACCATTCAATCATTTTACTGTTAGCTATGACATGCACTGACTACAAGGAGGCAGATGTTCAATGCACAGGCATGGAAAAATGAAACAGACTGGTGAAACTCAGAGGGAAGAGGGAAGGGGGGAAGGGGAAAGATAGGAAGAGATTAACCAAAGATCTTATATGCATACTAGAGGTATGATGCATGGATTTGTGCACCGGTGGGGTCCCTCAGCCTAGCCTGAGGGGATCGGGCCAAACTGGCAGTCCAACATCCACCAAGGGGTCCCAGATTCCAGGTTTGAGGGATCTCACCAGTGTATGAATGAATGCACCAGGCCTCTAGTATGCAGTATAATTTTAACAAGATTTCTAAGCAGTCTTATTGCTAGATAAGTTTGAGAATTCTACTCCAACATTTTACACCTATTCCTAAAATAAACAAATTGCATTTTGCTAACAATCTTAACTACAGTAGCATATTTACAATGCTTCAATCAACACTTTAAATTTCATCAAATAATTCCAAGGCTTATACTTTATAAAAACATTGCTGCATTCTTCAGAGATCAGCATTATATTAATGGGATGAAACAATTATGTTTGAAGGATGGGAAATTATGTCCACATATCAGTGCTGACTTTATCATCCTTAGATGTCAGTTTTCTCTTTATATATAGAAAAGGGCACACTGAATGACTATGTCTCTAAAAAGTGTCATCATTTAGGTAATGGTGATGAATGTGTAACAGCCATCAGAAGGTTAACTGCCAACATAATGATACATGGAGTTGGGGCATGGACTCTTCCTTGTGTCTCTTGTCCTATGAAGTTTGAAGAATAAATCTGCAGACTAAAAGATTTAAAATAAAAATATGAAAGTTTATTGGAAGCATATACAAAATCTCCTGGGAGAAGAGTCTCCAAATGAGAAAAGCCTGCGTCATCTCTCTCTCTCTCTCTCTCTCTCTCTCTCTCTCTCTCTCTCTCTCTCTCTAAAATAGGAGAAAAATCTAAGTCTTGTTCTGAGTCTCTTTGTCTCTGGTTTATATATGCTAATAGCTCTTTGTCTGAATATGACCCTTTCTAATTGGACCCTTCCTTAATCCATGACCCCTTTGCTTTTCTAATTAATCATTCTTCTGCAGAGTATCAGTTTCAAAGGTCAAAGCCCACATGTTGCCCCCATTTTTCTTCCCCTCATCTTCCAAAATTTCTCTATCCTCTGTGAATGTATGCCTTCCTCCCCACTTACCTTAGAACTTTTCTCTATTCTCTGTGAAGTATTCTGGTGGATCCAAGCCCTCACCTATGCATTCCTCTCCCATAGACCCTCCTTATTCTCAGTCAATTATTCTCTAAAATTGCCTGCCCTGTCTCTAAATTTCCTTTCAATAACATTTGATTTAAACATCTGTTGCCATTTGACCTATATTCCAAAATGTCTTTATTGATGTAGTCAACTCTCAATTCTTCCCTAAGACCGCCAGTAACATCTGTTTCAAGCAAAACTGAGCAGTAAAGAACACCATCTTGACCAATTCATAACATTCTCAAAATGGGAAAACTGGGATCCAGTCTTAATTGGGTTTATAGCCTGGCCTGGGTGATTTTAAGGTAAATCTTACAAAGTAGGGACCTAATGGAGATGAGGCAGAGAGCATATATGGCCTAAACATTTTGGATAGATGGGCACAGTAAAGTGAAGTGAGGGTTTTGAAGGTAAGTCTTGATGGGAAAATTGTTTTTTTTTTGTTTTTTTTTTTTTTTTTAAGAGAAAGCTCTTTAGTTGGTTTATATAACTATATATTTCCAGGAGCAAGCAACTATTTTTTTTTTTTTGCAATGTCTAGTATTATGTAGCACAAATGCAGGAAAATACTTTCCCTACTAGAATAAACACACAAGAATACAAAGGATTTTAGTTTAGGTTCTTGGCATTTAATTAAAGCACATTTGTAGAGTTTGTCCTGTTAAAATAATCATTTGGGTATTCTAAAGGGTTTTGTGGGAATTCCTGGCTTCTTTCCTCTTAGAGTTTAGCCAGATTTTCTCTTTTCTTAGAGGTGGACTTCTCTAGATAGATATCCCCCAATTAGGGATCTTTTGTAGCTACACACCAGTGAGACACTCACCAGGTTCATCCTCTAAGGCTTTCAGCATCACAGTTATTCTGGGTGATTTACAAAGTACACTGTTAAGTCCAGAACTGTTTGCCCCTTCAACCTAGGTGACAGTCAGTTCCCACCTACAGGAGGGTTAATCTCTGTAGGTGCTCCCTCCCTCAGAAATCTAGGGGTCTGAGTTCCAGGATTCTATTAACTTCACAGAGTGCAGAGGCTATCCACTGTGAGGCTGCCTGGTGTGGCAGGAACTTTTGTTCTAAGAAATAAGAATCCAGAAATATTTCAAATAAAGACAATTGCTGGGTTAGAAAATGGAAACTGAGCATGTCCACAGGCACTCAAGCTGAGAAAAATAATTCCAAATAGGAGGGGCAGTAATAGTTCAAGGGGAGGGGGAAAGGAAAGTACAGTACCACCTATTAAACAAAGGCTGTGATTTCACAAATATGATGAGTTATTTAGACAGTCATGCATCATGTGACAACAGGAGACTTTCTGAGAAATGTGTCCTTAGGTAATACATCTTTGTATGAGCATTATAGAGTGCAATTACACAAACATAGGTGGTATCGCATGCTACACACCTAGGCTACATGGTCTAGCCTATTGCTCCACGCTACTACTTGTGCATCATGTTACTGTACTGAGTACTATAGGCAATTGTAACACAGTGGTAAGTATTTGTGTATCTAAACATTGAAAAGAAACAATAAAAATACAGCATAAAAGGTAACAAATGGCACATCTGTAGAAGACACTTGCCATGAAAGGAACTTGCAAAACTGGAAGATGCTCCGAGAGAGTAAGTGAGTGATGAGTGAATGCAAAGGCTAGGGAATTACCGTATACTACTGTAGACTTTATACAGACTATACACAACGTATCTTAATTGTCTTCTTAAACTTAGCTTACTTTAAAATTTTAATTTATTTGCATGTTTAATTCTTTTGAAATAACATCTAAAATATAAACACATTGTACAGCTGTATAGAAATATGTTCTTTCTTTAAATTCTTATTATTTTATATATATAATTGATTCTTTACAGAGAGGAAGGGAGGGGAATAGAGAGTTAGAAACATCGATGAGAGAGAGAGACATTGATCAGCTGCCTCCTGCATGACCCCTATTGGGGATGTGCCTGCAACCAAGGTACATGCCCTTGATTGGAATCAAATCCAGGACCTTTCAGTCCACAGGCCGACGTTCTATCCACTGAGCCAAACTGGTTTTGGCTAAATTCTTATTCTTACTATAAGTGTTTTTTTTCTTTTTAAAGTTTTTTCTTAAAATATAAGACAAAAACACACACGTTATCCTAGGCCTACACAGGGTCAGGATCATCAGTAGCCCTGTCTTCCACTCCACACCTGCTTCCACTGAAGGTCTTCAGGGCTAAAACTCTTCTATGATCAAGGTGCCTTCTTCTGGGACCACCTCCTGAAGGATCTGCCTGAGGCTCTTCTTGAGGATGTGTCCCTCTTCTCAGAAATATGTCCCTGTGGTCTGCTTGGTTTGCTCCTTTTTTCATTATAGATTTGTTTTAAGTAGATATTGCAATATGAACATTCATCTCTAATAATGAAAATCATTTGAAGTCTATTTTTTCAAACTTGTCTTTTCCTTTCTCTTTCATATTTTGTATTATAGATGCCCTGCCCCTATTCTTCCCCCTTTAGCTTCCTCCATTCAGACTCCCACCCCACCCCAGGCCTTTACCACACTATTGTCTGTGTCCATGGATTATGAATATATGCATATATGTTCTTTGGTTAATTTTATGTTTTCAAGCTTTTTCAGGAGCTTATTTAGGTCTTCAGAAGCTTCCACTAAACTTTTCACTGAGAATTTCCTTGGGGTGGGAGGCTGTTCCCTACAGTTTCCCTTTTTCTTGATTCTTTTTCTGTTTGTACTCCTTTTCTAGTTCAAGTAATTTCTCATGAGTCAATTCCTCAGAACCATTTCTAGGAGCCCCTCAATGTCATCTTTATCCACACCCACATTAAAGTTGTTTGAGATCTCAACCACAGCCTTGTTGATTATTTTTGACCTTTGTGCTGTGGCATTACAACAGCTATGACAGTACTAAGCAGGAGGGATTTTTCAGCTCCATATACCTTAGAGACTGGCATCATACATAGTACAACATTAATCTAAACATTGTTGTGCGGCACATGGCTGTATTTAAACCCTATTCAACTCTCACAACAACCCTGGTGATGCACACCTTTATATCCATTTTATAAAAATGAGTGAACACTGAGATTAAAAGAAAGGCCAGGTGGCCCTGAGTCACAGAGTGATATTGACAGAGCCAGGCATTCCAGTGGAGCTCTTTCCTCTCAGCCCTGTTGTCTTTATGTGCAATAAGATTTCAATGCTCATTCCAGAACTTATACAGAAATAATTCAGTCCTCTTTGCAGTAAAACAAAAGAATTAACTAGCTTATATTTGTCTTAAAAAACCTGAAACAGCATCAACATATAAATTTGGTATTACTGGATTCTACCTTGTGGAGAAAGTCCATCTGAGGTTAAGACAAAAAAGAGCAGGGCTAGAAAATAAAGGGTGTTTTTATCCTAGTCATGTGCTTTTGGTCCTGGAGTAGCTAGTCTATGTCCAGGACACTTTCAAAGAACATGAGCTAATCAATATCTCTTATTGATTAATTCTGTTTAAGCTAAATGTCTAAAAAATGTCCTGACTAATTAGAATTATGCAAAAATGATGTTCTTTTGGATTATGTAAACAAAGAATGTTTTTCTTTATTTTTTGCATTTTTTAAAATTTGCCTAAATATGCAATAAAAACACTTCTTATGCAAATTACAAATCTAATAATTCACTGTAATGGCATGAGTTTGATGCCATTTCCTTTTTTTTTTTTTCATTAGTATTTTTCCTTTATTTATTTATTTATTTATTTTTATTAATTTTTTATACATGTCTCCCCATGCCCCCCCTCCCTCCCAGGCATACCCCAACCCCCCCAGTGTCTATGTTCATTGGTTATGCTTATATGCATGCATACAAGTCCCTTGATTGATCTCCCATCTACCCCACCTAACTTTAATCTTCCTGTACAAAAGGATAGATACAGAGGCAGTAAAGCCTCAAACAGACTGTGAAATTAAATTATAGCAGGATGCCATTTCCTTTTACTTATCTAAACTTAAAACTAACTATTCATTCCTTAAACTAGAGCTTACAAGTTGCATTTTATTAAAAACATCCCCAGCTTCCCTATTAGAACAGTTCTTTATCTGGCACTTTCTATAGGAAACTGTAAAGTATCTGGGAGCAGAGTTAGTGTTGTTGTTTTTTTTAATATATTTTATTGATTTTTTACAGAGAGAAAGGGAGAGGAATAGAGAGTCAGAAACATCAATGAGAAAGAGACATCGATCAGCCGCCTCCTGCACGCCCCCCACTCGGGATGTGCCCACAACTGGGATACATGCCCTTGTCCGGAATCGAACCCGGGACCTTATAGCCCGCAGGCTGACGCTCTATCCACTGAGCCAAACCGGTTTCGGCAAGTTAGTGATTTTTAATAAAATTATCCTGTTGCTTTATTTGCTTCCTTTTCAAACACAAAAGATCCTGCAATTAGGTATTAAACCCCCTCCCCAGCAAAAACCACGCTTTCATCTCTTAAGAAACTACAATCTTAATAATTGTCTATATTTCTGACAAATTTTTTCATATAAATATATCTATTTACTATTTAAAATACTAACAAATGAAATCCCGCTAAACACATAACATGAAAACTATGATTAAAAAAAAAAATTCCTTGATAAAAATTTACATTTTGGCATAAATAGATCAATCTAATTTTTTTTCTTTATAAATTACTTATTGTATTTGTGCATTTTCACTTATTGTTTAACCTAGCCTTTATTAATGGTCATACACACACAGAAACACACACATGCATTTGGATTTTCTATATAACACAAGGCTAAAACACCCATCCTCTTTCCTAAGACTTCCCTTACTTGTAAAAGTTCCTCTGTGCAAATATGTGTTCAAATGGATTGACCTTATGAAAAAAAACTAGCCAAAACCAGTTTGGCTCAGTGGATAGAGCATCAGCCTGCAGACTGAAAGGTCCCAGGTTTGATTCCGGTCAAGGGCACATCCCCAGTAGGGGACATGCAAGAGGCGGCTGATCAATCTCTTTCTCATCGATGTTTCTAACTTTCTATCCCTCTCCCTTCCTCTCTGTGAAAAATCAATAAAATATATTTAAAAAAAAAATCTGCCCATGGGAAGTCACAAAAGAAAATCAGAGCAAAAAAATGAAGGGCACTTTTATCCTAATTGCATCTTTTAGGCCCTGAGTTTAGTCTATTTTCACGATATTTTCAGAACCTGATTCTAAATTGGTTGGATGTCAAAAATTCAAAGAGTACTAGTATGAATATCTATATTTTGTATTAACTACTGCAAAATTGTTCTCCAACTTGCTTTTACTAATTTTTCCTCCTTCTAAAAGTTAATAAGGGTTTAATTTATTCCTTCATAAAACTTGGCAATATCATCTATCATCATTTTTTAAAATCTGTGCTGAAATAATATGCTATGAGCTTATAATTTGTTTTATTTTATTTATGATTCAGTTTATTGTAATTATGAGTGAATTGTTACATCTATTTATACAACATTTGACCTTAAGTTTTTCTAATTCCCTGGCTGCCCAGAGAAATAGAATGAATCATATAAACTGAGTGGCCAGATTACTATCTGAATGCATAATAATCTGGCCGGTGCAGGGGACATGGGTGGTTGGCCGTCTTGCCTGCTGGTTGAACTCCTGAAGGGACAATTTGCATATTAGCCTTTTATTATATAATAATAATATACATTGAGTAGCCAGATTATTTTGCATTCAGAGGTCATAATAATCTGGCCACTCAGTGGAGAGAGAGAGAGAGAGAGAGAGAGAGAGAGAGAGAGAGAGAGAGAGAGAATTTGTTTATCATTAGAATTGGTTCACATGGTTAACAAGGCTGAGAAATCCCACAGTCAGCCATCTGCAGGCTGGAAAACTAGAAAAGCCAATGGTATGATTCAATCCTATTCCAAATGGTAGAGAACCAGGAGATCTGATGTCTGTGGACAGGAGAAAATAAACACCCTGGCTCAAAAGAAATAAACAATCCACATTTCCTTTAACATTGTGCCCTCATTGAAGTGGGAGTTGATGAAGCTCACCCTCATTGATAAGGGTGGATCTCCTAATTCAGTCTGGTACATCAAATTCTAATCTCTTTCAGAAACACCCTCAGAGGCACACCCAGAAATGATATTTTACTTGATATCTGAGTATATCTTAGGCCAGTCCAGTTGATATAAAATTATCCAACACACTCCCTATTCATATTTTTTGCCTTTTCTATTTGCTATTGAATTTCTGCTATCTTTCTTATTAATTCTGAATTGCTTTTTTGATGTGTCTCAGTTTACCTTGACTTTTGACTTCTAGTATTCATTTTCCATTTTTAATTTTAATCAATTGTATAAAATTTATGAATTCTGGATTCTTCTTGTTTATTCACAAAAAAATCCTTCTCTATATTAATAAAATATATTTTTTCTGTGTTGTACTCTAGCTTTATTTTTCACAGAGGAGCATGGTATAAAATATCTTATAGAAATCTAGCATTATTTTATTTTTACTTCATTTCCCATTTGTTCAATTCATAGCTTTTTTATTGTTTTTAAATTATATATTTATTATTTTTAGTATAGTTTATAAAATCTTCATCCTAATTCACTTATTTGTCTGCTGACTTCTGTGCTAATATCGAATATTTCTATTATTGTTCTGTAATGTTGTAATATTTATAGAAATATTACTATTAATTAACATTATTTTACCATGATTTATTTATCATTATTAATTTTATAATTATTTGTTTGTTCTTAACATATGTTTACATATGAGGTTTAGCATTGACTTAATAAGTGTTAAAGAAACAAAATTTTCAGCCAACATTTTATTAATCCCATTAACTTTGAAGATTAATTTTGAAAAAGTCGAAATGTTACATTATATTGACTAACTATAAAGTATTTAGGTAAATTATATCCTTTGGAAATTAGGTAAGCAAATCCCTTTGGTCATAAATTTTTTGTAATTCCTCCCACCAGGAATTAAATCTCTTTTTCTGAACCCTTTAATCCAGGCTGGCCTTGTGACATGAGCACATTAGGGAGAAAAACAAAGTAAAAAGTTAGATGGTTAAATGGTAAAAATTATGGCTTATATAACTAACTTAGTTGGGAAAAGGGATGTGGAAGAAATGGTGTCTATGGGAAGAACTGATAGTTTTCTTTAGGAAGACAAATGTTTTCTTAGGAAAATAATTGGGAGATAAAAAAGCTTATAATAACATTATCTATAGTACTGGTATGAATGGTCTTCTTAGGGCCATAAAACTCCTCAAAGAAGGAAATTTAAGTAGGTTTATTTTAGTGCTCTCTCCTGGGAATAGTAGACTCCCAAAGAGGGAATTGATGGCAATCGCTATTCCTCATGACTTTCTGCTTTAGTCAGCTAAGGGAGGCTCTGGTACAACTTGTTTCTGCATCTATTGAAGCTCTAATGACTTCAACTTAAACTTTAAGCCAACTTTCAGATTATGAGTTGGTTCTTACAAATGTTCAGGTAAGAACTAAAATATCCTGTGGCTTATACCCTCACCCTTTTCTAACCTGCTCTGACCTTGTGAATAAGTCTGAGCTAGCTTCCTAGAGTGTGAGAGAGTGCCTGGAGATACAGTTAAGCCCAGTGTCACCACATGGAGCCGCAGGGAGTGTTCCACTGCCCAAATCACCAACCAAAAGAAACATGAGTGAACACTATTGTTGTTTTAAGCCATTAACTCAAAAGGTAATTAATTACACAATAATGAACAACTGATGGATGTTTAAAGTTTCTTCCTCTGGGTCCTGGGCCTTTCTTATTAATTATATGCTATAATTTATTCACATCCATTTACTATTATAAATGAAATATATTTTCAAGAGGTTGTTGTTTGTTAAATAGAAAGCTATGTGTATTAGTTTTGTATTTGCCCTGATTAATTTATTTAGAATTTATAGTAAATTTTAAATGTCAATACTTGAACTAACCAGCTATATGATATCATCATCTTTGAATAAAGATACTTTCAATTCTTTTTTAACATATTTTACCCACATATATACTTTCCTTATAGTATTTACGCTTAGTAATACATTTTATACCAGTTTTTTTTTTATCATGTTGCATGTTTTTATGCTAGTATACATTTTATATGATATTATATACATACTAGAGGCCAGATGCATGAAATTTGTGCATGGGGGAGGAGGGTATCCTTCAGCCCAGCCTGCATTCTCTTCAATCTGGGACCCTTGTGTGGTGTCCGACTGCCCTCTCACAATCCAGGCCTGCTAGCTCCCAACTGCTCACCTACCTGCATCCTGATTGCTCCTAACCACTTCTGCCTGCCAGCCTGATAACCCCTACCCACTCACGTGCCACCCTGATTGATGCCTAATTGCTCCTCTGCCAGCCTGTATGCCCCTAACAGCCTTCCCCTTCAGGCCTGGTCATCTCTAATTGCCCTCCCCTGAAGGCCTGGTCTCCCCAATTGCTCTCCCTGCAGGCCTGGGTCCCCAACAACTGCTCTTCCCTGCAGGCCCAGTCACTCCCAACTTCCTTCCTCTGCCAGACTGGTCACCCCCAACTGTCCTCCCTTGCAGGCCTGGTCCCTGCCAACTGCCCTCTCCTGCTGGTCATCTTGTGGTGGCCATCTTGTGTACATATGGGGGTAGGATCTTTGATCACATGGGGGAAGCCATCTTGTGTGTTGGAGTGTTGGTCAATGTGCATATTACTCTTTTATTAGATAAGATAGAGGCCGGGTACATGGGTGGGGGGCAGCTGGTTTGCCCTGAAGGGTGTCCCAAAAGTTTCCTTTGGGATGTGGGGTGGCCTGAGCGAGGAGCCTGTGGTGGTTTGCAGGCCAGGCACATCCCCCAGCAACCCAAGCCAAGACCCTGGTATTTGGGATTTATTTATCCTCTACAATTGAAACTTTGTAGCTTGGAGAGGATCCAAACCTCCTCCTTGTTCCCTGGTGGCAGCCATTTCTGTTGGCATTTATTTATCTTCTATAATGGAAACTTTGTAGTCTTAAGCAGTGGTCAAGATAGGCAAAGGCTGCAGAAGATTGGCTTCCTCCATTCGTTGGGGGAAACCCTAGCCTCATGCTCTCTCTAGCTTCGTGGCTACTGCCATTTTGGGGGGATTTATTTATCTTCTATAATTGAAACTTTGTATCCTTGAGTGGAGGCATGGCTTGCCAGGGTGTGTGGTAAGCTTGACTTCCTCCATCGCTGGGGAAACCCAAGCCTCCCTCTTGCTAGCTCTGGTTGGGGTTAATTAACATACTCACTCCTGATTGGCTGGTGTGTGTAGCTCCTGGGCATGGCTTTGTAGGTGTGGTGAAATGATAGGTAATTTGCATATTATTCTTTTATTAGATATGATATTTCTTAATACTAAATCAGTCTTTATTATGGTAAAGAACTCCAGTTTTCTATGGTATTTTTTAATTTAGTTTTATGCTGGATTCTGTTTTATTTGAGACTTAAATCAATATTTTAAAATGAGTGTTCTTTCTTTGTACTTATGTGTCTGGGTTTCAAAGCAAGGATATGTTTTATTTTTAGTAATAGTTTTGAACTTTTCCTTTGCTCACAGTGCTCAAGACAAGTCTAAATAGCATCAGTATGATCAATTCCTTGGAATAATGATACAATTCACCATCAATAACCTCTGGTTCTTGTTCTTTGCAGGATTTTAGAGATGCAGTGGTAATGAGGATGCTGATTAGTTTTTGAACATGCTCTGTTTCTCTCACACAAGTAGTCTGTTTATATTTCCTGTAACTTTGTGTGTCAATTTTAACCATTTTCAATTTCCCAGAAGCTCACTTATCATTTTCAGCTTTCAATTGAATTGGAGAAACCAATGAATTATTTAATTTATTTAGTTTCTTCTGTATCTTTGGTTCTTTTTCTTACCCTCTCTAACATTTTGGGTCTCCTTTGTTCCTTATCTTTTCCTGGTTGCACAATATTTATTATTTTTTAAATAAATCACATTTTCACTTAAATATTATTACTGCATTTATTTAAAATGAATTTTCTATTTATTTCTCAATTAATTGTATCCTTTCTCTTTCCATACATATCATATACTTCTACTATCACTTACTTTTCAAAATCCTTGATTGTGATGCTTGTTTGCCTTTTCCCTCTGTCTCTGTTTTTGTCACAGTGTCTTCCTTTATCTCTGTTTTATTGCTTCTCTTTCTAACTCTCCCTCTCTCTCTCTCTCTCTCTCTCTCTCTCTCTCTCTCTCTCTCTCTCTCTCCCCTTAATTTTTTTTCTGGCTTGTTTGTTCAAAAAAGTTTGCTGCCTTTATGGTTTTCCAGTTTCATTTCCCCCACCCCCAAATTGCATGATTATGGAATAACATCCTTAAAAAGACATAATTTACACAATGAGCTGTCATAATTTACATATTTGTATTATTTCTTACTTCAATAAGAATATATATTGTATCTATAATTATACAAGATTTTTGTTTTCTAGTATCAAGGCAATTTCATACAGCATTTCAAACAAATTGTTAGAAGAATAACTCACATGTAATTTGTTAAAGTGAACCTGCATATTTAGAGCATTTAAAAAGCTCTAATTCTAGCCACTATTTTCTATTGTATCTGCTGAACAACTATTGCCTTGGTAGAAAAAAATCTCAAATATGACACAAAAGATAATAATTCCAAATAATTTGATAGTAGAAAGGGAAAAAGAGAAGTAATTACTCTTTCCATAGTGCCCATTTTCCTTTTGTCAAACTAATTTTATTGAGCATTATCTCACTCCAGATTAGAGAATCGTTCACAGTGAGCCCAAGCAAAGCACAAGGGCATTTGTTTCTTGATTTGCAGAACTAAAATGTTCATTTCTTTTGGGAAAATGACAACAATAGTTGAACTTAAAAATCATAATGGAAGTCTCCTGGCTGAGACTTGAAGGAGCAGTTCTCATTCTGAAGCAAAACCCAGAGGGAGAGCAGCTGCCACCAGCTTTCTTTTCCTCTTTATGTGTGAGAATCACAGAAAATAGTTCCTTGGTTTGGCCTAACATTGGGGATCACTTTATCATTAGAAATAATTTGCTGTGCATATAGATGATAAAGCAATCTCTTTCTGTCAGGTTTTCACTGGAGAAGCTGTTTGTAAATATATATATATATATATATATATATATATATATATATATATATATATATATTTACTTATTCAATTTTTCTGGATATTTTTGGTATTCATGAAATTCCATGCATTAAATTGTCTACTTAGTTTGTAAAGATTTTAAAATGTTAACTGTTTACACATTTTATCACTCACACTATAAGAAATGTATTTGGGCATAATTTCTCCCCAGTGAGTCTCACTTAAATTTCAACTTGAATTCCCAAGGGTCTTTACACTCTTGTCTATTTTCCAAAAGGAAAAAGCAGAAGAAAGAATGAGAGAAGATTTATGTTACACTCGCTTACTTTAATAAGTCAGTTAGATATTATGAATACTCTCACAACTGTATCTGCAGTCCTTACTGTCATATAGGCCTCTTACTTTGTGCTATTGGATTAGAAAATGAACACTGTAGTTCAAAAGTTTTATGCCTCATCATAAGAGTGTCAACATAATTTAACATTCAAACTGGGATAGTTTTGAGAACAAAAAGAAATTCTATTGATGAATATGCTGGCAGTTATCATTGAGAACACCACATTGGTAACTGTTCATTCCTTTTATAACCTTTTGGAACATATTAGATTCCTGGCATCCCCAAATCCGTTTTATTTGCTTCTCATGCATTATGCATGATCTTTATAAAACAAATAAAAAAATACATTATATAAAAATTGATGGTGTCCAGCTGATGTGGTTCAACGTTTGAGCATCATCTATGAACTAGGAGGTCAAGGTTTGATTCCAGGTCAGGGTATATGTCCCAGTTGAGAGCATGATCTTCAGTAGCAGGTGTGCAGGAAGCAGTCAATCAATGATTCTCATCATTGATGTTTCTCTACCTCTCCCATCCTCTCTGCAATCAATAAAAGTAATGATGGTATTTTTTAGTAAAATTTATGTCATCTTATAAGTTAAGAAGTTAATATTATTTGTTAAAAAGTTAGCAACATTGTACGAATTGACTATATGGACATAAATACTTGGGTGGTTTTAAATGCTGTGTCAAAATTACCTTATCTAGTAAGAATGAGTTTGTCTGACATTACATAGTTGACTGACAGATATGTGATAAATAAGATGGCTCAATTATGTTTAATTGGTTTCAAACTTCACCAAATTTGGAAATGATGCTCCATGTGTGCCTTTTTATAACAGCTTCCCCGTGCCAATATATTGTAACAGGGAATACCATATGCACCCAAGACAAACAGTATATTGAGTCTGGTTGTCCATATTTCACCTTTAAGGAAATCTTAGGGAATTGTGAAAGGTATTTTTTGCGATAATGGATAAACAAGAAATGACAAGAGAATGAGTTTTGGACTATAAATTTTTAAAATGCTGAGTTTGATAATTATGAACATGTATTATATTCTGATACTTTCTTTTAAAATATAGTGTTACAGATATATCATATTTCCTCCTCTTTACCTCTCTCCTCTAAGCCCCTACTCACCTATCCCAGGTCTTTACTACTCTATTGCATATGTTCATGGGCTATGGATATTAAGTACACAATTTCTTTGGTTTATCTCTTCTTTTCCCCATCCAATACTTTACATAGGAGAGTGTCAACTATACATATGGTTTCAAGCTCTACTTTGTAGCCATTACAGTACAAAAAGAAATGTTAAAACGGGGGAAGATGGAGCCATTCTTCTAGTTCAGTAGTTAGTGCAGGGGTTTTTATAAATATGTCAACCTGCTACCTTGTTTGTTCTTTTTTTTAATATATTTTACTGATGTTTTACAGAGAGGAAGGGAGAAGGACAGAGAATTAGAAACATCGATCAGAGAGAAACATCCATCAGCTGCCTCCTGCACACCATCCACTGGGGATGTGCCCACAACCAAGGTACATGCCCTTGACCAGAATTTAATCTAGGACCCTTCAGTTCTCAGGCCAATGCTCTATCCACTGAGCCAAACCGGTTTGGGCTAACTTGTTTGTTCTTGGTGCTCCTTGCTATCATCCAAGATTGTTCATACCATGTGAAAGAGTAGGGATGTACATTAGTGGATTCAGTTTTACTATCTGTTTTTGAATAAATTATTTCTTACTTAGTCTGCCACAGGTAAATTATCCTTTTTACAAAGGAGATCACTGAGTATTGTTGTTGTTTTATAACTATTTGATTAACTGAACTTTGCATCTCCTGAGATAAAACTATGACCATTGAAGCCCCCTTTGAGAGATTTCTTTACCAGTGGCATCCCATAATGCTTTGAAGTGCATGCCCCAAACTGCAGATGTGAATAAATGTGTGCATCCATGAATTACTGAGTACACTGGATAGCTAAAAAATAAATAGATGTGTGATTTATGAATATGGACTAGACTGGAAGGACCAGAGAGAGATGGAGAGGACAACTCTCCCACATGAGCTAGCTCTCGGGTCCATGAGACTTTTACCTACAAACAAATGAGGAAATGACATTGAGATTTTCCTTGACATGTAAATAAAATAGAGTTGATTCCCCAAGTCTTTTCTTCTTGACTTAATTTAATATTAATTTATTCAGTCAATAAACATGTATTTAGTTGTCACTGTACAATAAACAGTGAAAGAAACAGTGTGTCTCTTCATTGAATTTACAGTTTAGTAATGAAAATTAACAATAAATACTTAAAACAATAATGAGGCTACATTTGAGCAGAGATCTGATTGAAGAGTATCAGCAAAACACTGAAGGTAGTATGTAAGCAGGCAGAGAAAGCACTGTGTATAAAGGCCCCATGAGGATAATATATTTAACATTTTAAGAAAGTCAGGATGCTTAAATGTAGTAGGCAGAAATGTTAGAGGTGTAGCTCAAGGCTTAGAGATACTACCTTACTATGACTTTGACTCAAACAAACTATTCAATTGAGATTGGATTGAATTGTGTACCCTAAACTATGTATATTGGAGCTCTAGCACCCAATGCCATGTAATTAAGGTAGAATAAAATCATAAAATGAGCTCCTTGTGATTTTGATAGGGTTTGTGACCTTATTAGAAGATTCTCTGCCTCTCTATATATATCCCTCTCTCTCTTTTTCTCTTTCCCTCCCTATCTTTTTAATATGTGAAGACACAATGAGAACACAATCAGCAACAAGCCAGGAAGAAAGCTCTCACCAGAACCTTGGACTTTCATCCTCCAGAAATAAATGATGTCTTTCTTTAGGCCACCTTGGCTCTGGTATTTTGTTATGGTAGCCTGAGTATATGTACAAAATACATCCCAAGAAATTTGAGTATACCTTTTAAATTGTATTGAAATATTGAAGTGAAATGACCTTACCACACCTTACCTGACCTCTAGATTTTCAATATTACTTTGTTTTCATTATAATTGGGATGACTTTTTACTCAGAATTCTTTCTTCCCACAGGGTATCCCAATTTTAGAGAACAGATACAACACATTGAGTTTAATTTTAATGTTCTCTTTAAAATGCTAATAATTATGTCTCAATTATTGTCATGATTTTCTTGTTGGAGTTTCCTCCCTTGAGTTGCTCTAAATTGTAAGTGGTATAGAACTACAGAGCTTGCCTGATCCATTGTCAATGCTATGTGATTTTCAGAACCTGTCCTTTGGAATACCTCCCAGATGTAAGCACATAGTTGTCTATGCTCAAGCCACCTGTATATCATTTGCTTTTATCCTCATTGACAGCACATTGTTCTATTTGTGACTACAGAATCATAATTCCCAGTGTTCAAAACTGCTATTGTAAGGAATGTGTGGAGATTAGCGTGAGGTTTTTGTTGGGATGTTTGAAGATATACTTGCCAAAACTGTAAATATAAAACTTCCAGAAGGTCTTATAAAATAAATACCATGATTTCAATACTGCTCATTTGATGTTAGCATTTAAAATAAACTAAATTAAGGTGATTTTAAGAAGGTGTTCCAACAGATCACTGACAGCATGTTTTATGTAAAAATACATTTGGTTCTCTTAATTACCTGTCATAGGAAATTTGTCATTTTATTTAATTTTCTTAATATATGCATAATTTTTACTATTTATATATATAAAAGCCAAGCAACAAGAATACTTGGAATGACCAGTGTGGTAACTATGGTATAACACTGTGGTAGCCAATCAGCCTGATAGGGGCCCTGATCAGCCCCCCCTACCTCCTCCAGCTCCTTCCCCTGGCCAGTTCACTGGCCAACCACCCATAGCTCCCACTACTGGCCCTGACCCCTGGCTGGTCTGGCCACCATCAGCCCCCATTGAAGTGGGCTGACCAGACCACAATGTATACAAATTCATGCACTAAGCCTCTAGTATGAAAAATAAGTTAACTCACTTTCCTATAACTACCCACAATTTCTCTCTTATTTTCCCTTGTACTAATTTCTAACTTCTGGATCAACTGATGGTAATAGAATATTAACATATTAAGCACCATGTCAGTCACTAGTGACTGACACTATACTTTCCATTTGGATCTTGTCAGTCTATGGCCACCAGCATATTGGTGAAATTAAATATTGTGGTTTAAATGGAAAGGAAGACAAAATAAGTGTGGCACTTAATGTGTTAATGTCAGGAATGAAATAGATATTTGGTATTGCTTTTTCATAACTATATAATCTAGTTTTGTATCTTTGTTATCGTATGCTAATGCAGGCAAACAGAAAATAGCCTAATTACTTTCTTGATGCCACAGAATAATTATTTTAGACTAGAGGTCCACTGCTTGAATTCACGCACTAGAGGGGTCCCTCAGACTGGCTTTCAGGGATCAGGCTGACACTGGTTCTCCAACATTCCCCTAGGAGTCCCAAATTGCAAGAGGGCAGTTCTTGAGTGATGCACCCCAGATTCAGGATTCCTCCTCTCTGGTTCTGGGTAATCACCTGAGAATCACAGCTGCCAAGTCACCACAGCTTGGCAGCTCCTGAGTTGAGCTTCTGCCTAGTGCACATCATAACTACCAGTTGGCTGGTCGCTTAGGCTTTTATATATATAGATAAAGAGATTTTATGAGTTTTCAGGTTGAATTGATATTATTTTCATCGACTCAGAGACTTATTTCTTCAAGTTAGCTCATTCCAAAGTTAGTTTGTATATGTAGCCATCAGGTATGTCTTCTACTCTGCTAAGTTTTTTGTTTTTTGTTTTTTTGTTTTTTTTGTTTGTTTGTTTGTTTTTTGCAGGGAGGGGAATTTTCCACTGCTTACTCTGGTGAAAATCTAGCACATAAAGAACTAAGGTCTATTACTGTGACCCAAAGCCTTGTGAGCAGTGGCTCTGCATCCAGCATGACCCTTACCACAATTCTTTGTTCTGTATGTCTGTCCTTTGGCTTGTTCTCAACATCCAGTTTAAGATGTTGATGTGACCATGTCTTCTTTCTCTATAATTTTTCCAGATTTGCAGTTCTTGATTAGACATTATCCATTGTTAATGTAAAGACATTCAAACCTGTAAAGATGTTTTATGAGTTTATTTTAGCCAAACTGTCAAGAATTGCTAGGAAGCAGAATCTCAACATATTGGGATAATGCTCCAGAGAATAACAGTTTTTCATTGTTTTTTATATATTACAATCTAAAAAGAAAATGTAATTGGGTTACTTGAAATTCATTGGTGATAGATTAGGGAGGCAGGAGAAAGCAACTCCTGGAAACCTCTGGGATTGGATAAAAAGTAAAATGATAGACACATACTTCTTTTATTTATATGGGTACAGGGTAGTTAACAATCAACAATTAACATGATAACAGTAACAATGAAGGAATTTATGGTCTCTGTCAATGGCATTCAGGACATTTGGTTGTGCCCTGAGGGGACCAGAAAAAAGGGAAGTTATAAATTACCCTGACATTTCAATGATATGTTATGATAGGCTCAGTTAAAGTAAAGATTGACCTTGTCAGGGAAGTTAACAGCATAGGATGTGACTACCTACCATAACTGCTTTTAGTTAAAATTTAATTTCAGACCATCCTCTGTGGTTGCTTTAGATCTTTCAGTTTGCAAGACTTTAGGTGTTCCCTGAGCTTGTTAGGTTAGCATGTGATCCCTTTCTCCACACCATATTTCTTTTATTCCAATTTCATCACAATTCTATGTCCTTAAGTCCTGGCATGAAGGTAACAATGGTCCTTGGGCAGAGTAACCACACAGATTTATCTTCTGTGTGTGTTTGACATTTTTGTTATTGTTAAGTTCAAATATAATATGGAGAAACATAAGGGGAAAGTCTAAACACCAGGATATCTTCAAATCAGCTATCTTTAAGCCACTGAGGGGTTTCATTAAATGAAGTTTAACAAATGTATCTCAGAAATAATGTTCTATCATATACAACAGATTAAAATGGTTAACTAGCATAGAATATCTTGTTGTTATAGACTTGTTTACATAATACACACTTGCACACTGAATGTAAGATTTTTCCTTTTCCCCTTGTTATATTAAAATGATATCCAGGGACTTCTGATAAAGACAAGATGGTGTAGATCTGTCTTTCCTATTCCTCCTTTCTGAACAGAACTAGAATCTATGGCCATACCACCCTGAATGCGCCTGATCTTGTCTGAACAGAACTAGAAACCCTAAAATGGTCCAAGAGACAACTATAATAGAATTCTGAGAGGTGGTAAAAGAACTGATCTAATTTGTAATGAAAAGAACCATACAGGAAATCCTGCATCATTCTCATTCCTCAACAAAGAAAGTACATGCAGACCCAGTGCATCCTGACCTGATTGATCTACAACAAATAAGCTCATTCCTCCCCCAAATAAAAGGAAGTCCTTCAGCCCTAGCTGATTTGGCTCAATGGTTAGAGTGTTGGCCTGCAGACTAAAGGATCTTGGGTTCAATTCCAATCAAGGAATGTAGTTTGGTTGCAGGCTCCTCCCCAGCCCAGGCCCTGGTCAGGATTCCTGGAGGAGGCAACCAATCTATGTGTTTCCATCACATTGATGTTTCTCTATTTTTCCCTCTTTCTTCCATTCTCCCTAAAAATCAATGGGAAACATCCTTGGGCGAGAATTAACAAAAAAATAAAATAATAAAATAAAATAAAACAAAAAAATAAACCAAAGTCCTTCTGACAACTTCAAATGAGCTGGACATCACCACCAGCAAAGGGAATTATTCAGGACCTGGCCAGAAGTAAGCTATCAGTGGAGGCTCACCTCCTTGTTGGGCCTGAGAGTGCCTCTATTCCTCTAAGTCTAAGAGATACTGAAGTGTAATAGGATCAGATGGTGCTGACAAGAAAACCAGCTAGAACAAGTGGCCTAGTTTAAGAAACCTCTTTGTCCTTATGGATAAGACTCTCTACTTCCTAGAAAAAGACTCTCCTCCATTTCCCAGAAAAAGACTTTCCTCAATTCCCAGAAACATTAGAGCAGTAGGAGGATAGGGGCACTTACTCCTTCACTGGAAAACATCATACTACCCTTCTGTCCATTCAGGCTGAACCAAGAGGGACTAATGGGAGGCTCAGTGGTGCCAGATTAACCAATCAGAGCAAAATATAACAACAAAGGCTTTGAATGAAAGTAAAATTGCCATTGGAACCAGAGCCCATGGATTTGACCAACCACTACATGCTAAACCTAACAAGGTGACTACTGCTAAAATAAAATATTAATATAAGATCCAGCATTTCCTAACATATACACAACATGTTAAGATACATTAAAAATTACCTATTATACCAAGAATTAAGAAAATAACATTAAGAAAAGATAATTAACAGTATGGACATCAAGGTGAATCAAGTAGTGGGGTTATTAAATATTGAAATTTTAAGTAGGCACAAAAATGTGAACAATCCATTACAAGTTCTCTTCAAACAAATGAAAAATAGAAAATCTCAATAAATACATAGAAATTATTATATTTTACTTAACCAAATTGGAATTTTAGAACTGAAAAATACAATGTAGGAATGAAACTCATTGGATGTGCTCAATAATAAAGGATGAATTACAAAATATATATTCAATTATCTTGAGAACCAAACAATAGGATTCACCCCATCTAAATATCAGAAAGTATGCCGAAACCTGTGTGGCTCAGTGGATAGAGCATCGGCCTGTGGACTGGAAGGTCCAGGGTTCGATTCCAGTCAAGGGCTTGTATCCTGGTTGTGGGCACATCCCCAGTAGGGGGCATGCAGGAGGTGGCTGATTAATGTCTCTCTCTTATCGATGTTTCCAACTCTCTATCCCTCTCTCTTCCTCTCTGTAAGAAATCAATAAAATATATTTTGGGAAAAAAAAAGTAAATAGAATAAATAAATAAACAGAGCCTCAAGGACCCAGTGATTTAAGAACAAAAAGGCCAAAATTCATATTACCAATGTAGGTACAAGAGTTTGTGGGGCTAAACTAGAGAAATAAAAGTAAAATCTCCCAAATTTGGTGAAAGTTACAACCCATAATTACAAGAAGTTGAGTAAACAGTTTACAAAATGAACTGAAATAAATCCTTGCCAAGATACACCATAATTAAACTTTTGAAAACTAAAGACAAATAAAAATCTTGAAACATTCAGAGATAAGAGACACATTATCCATAGAGAACACAGATTCAAGTGATAGATTTTTCATCAAAAGCTATGGAGGCCAAAGAAGTAAAAGTAACCTGATATTTTTCAGTTGTTGAATAAAACATATGTTGCCAATTCTTTAACTGGTGAACTCTTCAGTAATGAGGAACAAAGCATTCTCAAAAGAAAGGAAGAGTTTGTCAGTAGCAGATTTATCCTAAGTGATTGGCTAATGAAAGTTATTAAATCAGAAAAGAAACGATAATGAAATAAATCTTGGGACATTAGGAAAAAAATAAGGAAGAACAAAAAGAGCAGAAATATGGTGCATACAATAGGCTTTCCTTTTCTTCATTAGTTTTATAAATTATGTTTATGATTGAAACAGCTTTGTGCATTGGCAGTATCATAGCCAATAAGATTTATCTGAAGCAAGATTATTGCTAATTAAAACAAAATCTGACACTGATAACTAAGGCAGTAATAGTTAAAAGGTGGGAAGGCAAATTACCTAAATGGAAGTGATATTTCCAAACTTCATTAATAATATTGATATCAGAAGACTTATACACTGACTGGACATATTGATATAAAATCTGAATGCATAATAGTCTGGCCACTCAGTGTATATTCTATATAATAAAAGATTAATATGCAAATTATTCCCTTGACCAGCAGTTCGACCAGCAGGCAGGCTGGCCAATCACCCAGGTCCCCTCCCCTCCCCTTAGTCAGGCTGGCCAGACCCCACCCATGCGGGCCTCAATACACAAACACACATACACACACATGCACACACATATACATACATACACACTGAGTGGCCAGATTATTATGTGTTCAGAGATCATAATAATAATCTGGCCACTCAGTGTATATCACAATATATATTGCAAGACATACAATGGCCACCAGAAAAACTATGCAAAGGTATGTACTCAAAAACATTTAGCATTTATAACACATTAGGTTGTGCCCTAAGGGGTCCAAAAAAGGGAAGTTACAAGTTACCCAGACATTTCAACATGTTATCATAGATGCAAAAAGATAGATAGGCTCAGTTTAGGTAAAGGTTGATCTCAGTGAAGATACCAGCTAGGATGTAACTGCCCACCATAACTGCTTTTAGTTAAAGTTTAATTTCAGACCATCCTTTGTGGTGACTTTAGGTCTCTGAGGTTGCAAGACTGCCATGCAGGCCTCCCCTGAGCTTGTCAGGTCTTATCCATAAGGACAAAGATATTTCTTAAACCAAGCCACAGTGATTCTCAACCTTTCTAATGCCACAACCCCTTAATACAGTTGTGTATTTAATACACAAAAATAATTTAAAATTATTTTTGTTGCTACTTTATAACTGTAATTTTGCTACTGTTATGAATCATAATGTAAATATCTATGTTTTCTGATGGTCTTAGGCAACCCTGCTAGCAGACCCACAGGTTGAGAATCGCTGCTTTAAAGCCGAAGAAAAACTTCCAGTTCAAGTAGATCTTACATGATACCAGTGTAGCATTTAACTCTCCCTGCCTTTATAGTATGTAGTTCTGTTCTGACATTTCAACTTTGGTCCATGCTTCACCCAAGCACATTAATTCCCACACATATTCCCCAGATTTTTGTCTAGTACATTTAAAAAATGTTAGTTATTTTGGTGTGTAGTCTATCTCTCCGAAGTTTAAATATTGACTTTACCCTTCTAGTCTTGCTGGGACATGAATCTAGTTATAACGGAAGAGGTGTGGGGGGATGGGTAGCAACTTGCAAAGGAGCTACCTCTGGGAAGGTCATTATAGTTTCTCCAGATAAAGCTGGGTTAATTGCTTCAGACATGGGTGGAATTCCTCAGAAAGGGGTTCCAGATTACTGTCAAAGAAGACTCAGCAGAATTTAGGGGTTTGATGTCCCATCTTTAATGAGATCTTCCCCTATATTTCTATTTAAGTTTTCAAGGGCCCTGCCTGGATGGTGTTGTTCAGTGGTTAAGCAAGGACCCATACACCAAAAGATTTGGTTCCAGTCAGGGCACATGTTCTGTTGCAGGTTTAATCTCCAGTATGGGGCATGCAGGAGGCAGGGAATTGATGTTGAAATCTTACGTTTCTCTTTCATTGCTGTCTCTCTCTCTCTCTCTCTCTCTCTCTCTCTCTCTCTCTCCCTCCCTCCCTCTCTCCCCCCTGTCCTTCCGTCTCTGAAAAATCAATAAAAAAAGAAAAGAAAACTTCAAGGTCTGAATCAATACCCTCACATTAACAGCATCTGAGAAATTTATTTTTGGATTTAATCACTGATAAGATGAGAGTCTAGATTAGTTTTCAGAAATATCAGCCCTATAGCTGCAGGACATGAGGTCTTCTTTCAGGGCAAACAAAAGTTTGTCAGTTACTCGTATAAATCTTAAGCTGGACATTTGAAGTCCTGGCTTATCAGTAACGCCCTCCACTTTCTTCAGTTAGGCCCAACCAGCCAATTTCATTATATACTAGTACATTAGTTTGACAAAAACTGCTCTCAGGTTTCAAATACATGGTCACTCAGAAACTTGTCTTTTATAAGGATTTGATTAGGAATATCAAGTGACATCCATTTACAGGGTTATTAGAATTCTATTTACCACTGGAAATAGTTATTAGTGACTTGAAATCTAATCCAATTAGAGAACATTTTTTTTAAAGCCACCCCCAGAAATAATTCTATAAACTCTTCCTTAAGACTTCATTTTCAAAGCAACTCTCTGCACCTTCACCTCAACAAGTCAGTGTCCCCCAGAGAAACACAACCATATATGGATGTATTCACTTCAGAAAATTGGCTTCATGATTGTTGGAGCTATCAATCTCACAGGATGTAACTCTCAGGCAAGGGTTTATGCTTTAATATTGAGTCAAAATTTCTTATTTTCATAAAAGCCTCAGTTTTTCTCTAAAGGTCTGATTAAATAAGGCCTATTCACATTATTAAGGATAACTAAGTCAACTGATTATAGGTATGAATAACATCAACTAATACCTCCAAAGCATTCCCATTTTAATGTTTGAATAGTTTGTATCACAGTCCAGCTGAGTTAACACTTATAATTATAAAATTATAATTATACTATATGACACAGCAATTATTCTCCCATGTATATAACCAATAGAAGTAAAATGTATATTCACACATAAACTTGTACAAAAGTGTTAACAACAGCCTCATTTATAATAGCAAAACAAGTGGAAACTTATTATGCCCATCAATTGATGAATGGATAAATAATTTGGCATACCCACATGAAGCAATTTAGTACTGGAACCATGCAACAATAGATGCACCTTAAAAATATAATGATAATTTAAAGTCAGAAGCAAAAAAATAACCTATGTATTATATGATTTAATATACACATGTCTAGAATAGTCTGATCTAAAGAGACAAAAGAGTAGATTGTTAGTTGCCAGGAAGCAGGTGAGATAAGAAAAGGGAGACTGCTACTGAGCATAGCATTTCATTTTGGGGGTGTTACATATGTTTTTGATTTAGATAGTGGTGACTATTGACACTATTGATAATTATGCACTTTAATGTATATAAGGCAATTAATGTTTAATAAATTGTTTTGCATAAAAAATAAGATAAATAAAAGTATGGAATTTAAAAATATATCTATGTCTGTTATGGCTAGTGGGGCTCAATTGGTTGAGCATCATCCTATGCACTGAAAAGTTGTTGGTTCAATTCCAGGTTGCAGGTTCAGTCCCTGGTCGAGGTGCATGCAAAGGCAACCGATTGATGTTTCTCTCTCACACTGATGTCTCTCTGTCTCCCCCTCTCCATTCCTCTGATTTTAGAGAGAGAGGAATGGAGAGGGGGAGACAGAGAAACACACACACACACACACACACACACACACACACACACACTAGAATCCCAGTGCACAAAATTCATGCACAAGGAGGGGTCCCTCAACCCAGCCTGCACCCTCTGGCAATCCAGGACCACTGGCTTCTAACCACTCACCTGCCTGCCTGCCTATTGCCCTAACTGCTTGCCTTCCTGCCTGATCACCACTAACCACCTCTGCCTTGGACCCTGCTGCTGCAGCTTTGTCTGGAAGAACATCTGGAATGAAGTTCAGAAGGTTGTTTGGTTGTTCCATCTAATTAGCATATTACGTTTTTAATATATATATATATATATACATGCTTCAAATGTCTTATTTTATCCTATAATATATAAATGCATGCTTATTTGACACTTTTTATGTGGGCTCTAAATATTTCTCTATTGATTGAAATTAAAATATTTTTTCATAATCATATGGATAATGCACCATATATACTTTCCAATCATAAAATCTTTAAAGTGGAGCAGGAATTTAAATATTGTTGTTCATTATTCTTAGCCTATTATTCTATAGAATTAATATTATTTCTTCTCTTTTTTATATTCTTGTCTAAGTTTATTTAAAGAGACTATTATTGTAGTCACTAATCTTTAAGTCCTTACAAAACACTTATTTGCTTTTCAAAGAAATAGCTATTTTCATGATTTTTTAAATGAGTCTACACCCTATTAAATAAATTTATGTTGTGAAATTTGGAGTTCAAACAGACATAAAGCAAAATATATCAAATTGTGAGAGGATAAATATAAACACATTAGTTACTCTGTTTTGTTAAGACATGGAAATGATACTTAACTTAGTAGACTAGTTAAAGATGATGAGTAATAGAGAAGTCTAGCATACTGCTACACACTTTACTTACTGGATTAACATTGGTAATGTTCAAAGTGCTAGGAAGGTAAAGAGATAAAGATGACTAATACAGGTAGATGCAGAAATGGGCAGGGGTACTAGTTTGGGCTCCAAAACCAGTTTCAGTTTGAATTATCTCCCCCTTTTCCTTTATGATGTGCATAAATTACTTAATTTTTCTCTGCCTTAGTTTTTTCATCTATAAAATGGAATAAAATTACACATACATAACCCAAATTTTTATGAGAATTAAAATTTATAAAATAGTGTTTGTCATATTGCCGGAGATCAATAAATATAAGGGGAGGGAGGGAGACAGAATCTCTGTCTTGAGGAGAGTTCCAGTAGGTATGTTAAAATAGAGAACTGAAGAAGCCTTGGGACTATGCCATGCTTGTTTTTAACTATTTGTTGATTGCCAAATTAAGTCATTCAGAGAGATATTTTCAGTTTTTGTTAATATTCAAACTGAGAAGATACATAAATGATGAGTTGTAAAAAGCCCACTCTTCCCTTTGTGTGGAGAAGCAGGAAAAGGCATTTGATGAAGAAAAAAAATTATTGAGATAAAGATAAAAATAAGTGGGAGAAACAGCTTTGTTTCCTGATGTTAATGTAAGAAACATTGAAACCTGTAGAACAATTTTTTTTTTCTGAAATAAATCATTTTAGTAAGTTTTGTTACAAGGTAAAAAATGTCACTGAATATAAGTACATTTCATAATTTTCCCAATGAATATCTATGTCAAAGGTGAAGGATGTTGACTACAACAGAAAATGATATGTTTATAACATTACATGACACATAAAGAAGAAAATTAAAATGATGAAAAGATATTTTGAAAATATTAGCATACCTGGTTTAAGGGACAGCATTTAATAAACCAATTAGAACATATCTTTGAAATAACAATTCCCCATTGACAATATTTCCCAATAAAGAAAAAAATAAAATAAGTAAAATAAATTTTAAAAAATAATTTTTCAAATAGCTCTACACTTTGGAAAACTCAGCACAGACACTGGCAATTAGGACCAGGAACAAGATGCTGGTCACCATAGAACCACTATGACAAAGCACCATGGGATTTTCGGCATGACTCCACAATCTATACTATGGCACAGCTGCTGCTTTTCAGAGCAATGTTTTAGTTTAAACCCTGAATCTTAGATCCACACATTATTTTCTATCTTTGATCACAAGATATATGAAGAAAACTGTTACAGAGAACTGGAATAATCAAACAATGCCAGAGAGTTTGGAGTTACACTTTATTCAGCATGGTGGGCTTAGAGAAATTTAATTCAAATTCTAAGCAAAGCCACAAGCAGAACTTCCCTTTTTATTAAGGAGCCAGCCTTATGTGCACTTAGTGGTTATCTCACTGCTGGCCTTGAAAACAACATATTTCTACCCAATTAAAAATACACCTGACATGGTATTAAAATTATTGGCATATCTAATTGGCATATCTAGTCTCTGGCCTATAAGGTCAGACAGCTAAGGTTATCTTCCTTGTTATTCAAGCAGCTAAAGCAGGCTAGAAAGCAAAATTGTTTTTGTTTGTTTGTTTGTTTGTTTGTTTTGTTTTTTTTAGAATAAGATGCCATCTAAGAAAAACAGCAGAGAATTCCAAACAGTATTTTTACAAAATAGGGGTTAGCCTTATCAAAACAACCTACCTCCAAATGTAATCAATAATAAGAATATCAAGTTGAAAGGAACAAGGCAGGCATACTAAGAAAATCCAAGATTATATTATTGATTTAAACTACCATCATCAGACATTCCTGCCATTTTATTGCCACCAAATGTTCAAGGGCACTCAAATAAAATATGTTGTCCAATAGAAACATTTTTTTAAAATTAACAAAATTCTAGTTTTAAGAAACATATTTCAAAGAATTCTGTTATCAATTATTTGTATTTCTCTTTTCATTTATGCATACAAGTACCTTAGCAATCTGAAGGCAGAATATTTCTAGTAAACCTTCCTTAAGTCGAGATGATGTAAAGAAGCTATTACCTAGGATACATCATGCTAAAGCATTAATAAAATCAATGGAGATAAAGCCCATATGCTCACAGACACAGGTAAAAGCTAGGGAGGCTTGATGCTGAGCTGCTACCTGTGTGTCCTGTGTGTCCCAGGGGCCGCATTGCTATTCAGAGTGCCACTCTCCCATAATGGGGCCAATCCATGGTGTAGGTCCCTCTCAGATCTAGTAGATTGGGGTAGCCTCTCCCAAGATCAAACACTTGTCTGTAGACTGTCTCTGTGGCTGCTACTTGGCCCCTGCCATGACTCTCTGAGAAACTGCACAGATGCCCTTGACCAGGAAAGCATGCAGGAAAAATGGAGACACTTGGCACTTGGGCCCATTGCTTCCCAGATTCCTATAGAGGATTTTTATAAATTTATTTGAGCCATAAATTTATTTGGCACCACTTGCTGGTAAATAAAATCTCAATGGATTGAAAAAATACTCAGACAGCTTATTTTGTACATTGCAATCAGAAAAGGAGGGTAAGTATTAATGGCAAATGGCACCAGGTATTAGACCTTGGTTCAGCAACCTCAGTTCTTGAGTTCACCAGGGAGCAAATTCAGAACCAAGGAACTCAAATACAAACAAAAGTTTATTTAAAAAATCACAGAGGTAGAAGAAACAAGTTACAAGGGCAAAAGAAGGGCCCCTGGAATTTAGGAGAAAAAGAAAATATCCCTAGGACAAGGAGAGGAATAAAGGCATAATGATGCTCCAAAGAGAGAAAGGACGGGGTGGGGGGGTGGGGGAAAGATTTGGGCTGAGAGAGGAGAGAGAGAGAGAGAGAGAGAGAGAGAGAGAGAGAGAGAGAGAGAAGAGAGAACATACCCCTGGAAAGATGTAGGTGGAGAAAGGCATTGGCGTACTCTAAAGAGAGAGCACACACTGGTAAAGAGAGAAAGAGCACATGGGGATCCTTTGTCTTGAGGGTTTTTACCTGCTTTTCAAAGGCAGGGACTCTAGGAGAGGTCCCACAGGAGGATCTCAATACAGTATTCATCAGCTTTTCAGGTGTTTCCTTTCAAGGTCAATGACCTTCACTGATTGGTTGGTTCCAAGGCAAGAAGTCATTAGTCATTGCAGCTGGTCTTATGCAATAACACAGCTGAGGTCTAGATATTATCTCTAGTTTGACCAAAACTCTGTCTCTGTGGTCAACAGATCGAAGGCTTTGTTCTTAAGATTATTTGACATGGGTCAGAATCCCACTGTCCTGAGTGTTGATGCTTAAGGGACTGGTCCTGCAAAGGCTTGTATGGGAGTCTTATGAGGCTTTGCTCCAGCCTCCTTGTTCCTCTTCTAAGTGGGTCTATCACAGGACTAGTGACATGCCAGGTGAGGAAAGGTCAGGGGAGGGTCCTAACAGAATTATTAGTGATATTAAAGGTCAGGGGATCTAAATCACATGACCAGCACTATGTTAGTGCCCTGTTTCCCCGAAAATAAGACAGTGTCTTATATTAATTTTTGCTCCCAAAGATGTGCTAGATCTTATTTTCAGGGGATGTCTTATTTTTCCATGAAAAAGAATATGATACACATTTATTGTTGAACAAGAAGAAAAAAAGGAAATTTATTACCTGTATATGGTACGGTAGTTGTCATCACAAACCAGCTCACTGATTGGCCGCAGCGCAGCTGGAGCTATTCAGCTAGTGCAAGGTCTCTTTAAATCAGGAGTCAGACGCCTTACAGTAGCTTCGGGATGCCTTATATTCTGGGAAGTCTTAGGTTCGGGGGAGGCCTTATTATTGAGGAGGTCTTATTTTCAGGGGATGCATTATATTACAGCAAGAGGAAAAACTGGAAGTATGTCTTATTTCAGAGGATGTCTTACTTTTGGGCAAACAGGGTGTTATCTAGTAATAGGGGAAGAGCAAAAGTCATCTGGGAAGATTCACCAGAAAGCTACAGCTTCACATTCCCCAGGGAACCTCCTGTCCATTGCATGAAGATCCCTGGGGGAAGAGATTGAACAAAGAAGGAGAGAACCACAGTGAAGTCAGGCTGGTGTGGGAAAATGCTTACCTGGCCATCTAAACTGGGATTGTCTAGGAGGATGGAGCCCTCTCGCTTTTGCTCTTGTTCACTCTTGCCCCCACCTGAGTGCTCATGTGTGCTATCTCCATAGTCATCTGACCTTAAGCATCTGCATGTCGCATAATCATGCAGGTCCCATATACAGTGGGCTGCAGCTGAGAACACAAGCTAAGCTAGCCAGATGCTGGACTGGACTGGATTTTAATATGGAACAGAAATTCTGGGTGGTGACTTTAATTCTGGCCCTGCTAAAGACAAGATTAGACTTCTCCCATGGTGATATGGCCAGGGATGGAAACTTGGAGAACTCCCATAATTTTACTTCATCAACAAAGTTTTCCACAAAACCCCATCCTCCAATTGAGCCTGAGGAAATTCTTTTTCTTGTGACATCCTAAAAACTCTACTCCACCAATAATACTAGGAGAGAAAAGGTCCGAAGAATGACCAGCAAGATGCTAAAGGAGGAAAGGTCACCCTGGGGAATAAGGTTCATCCCAGTTTTACTCATTGCTAGGTACTCAAGGCTTTCCACCCTGTTGACTTTCAATACCTTGCCTATTGTTCCTACCCTGTTTATCCCTTTCTAACTAACTCCTTACATAAAATCCATTGATAGTAGATTAAAGGGGCTGGAGAAAGCAAAGTGGGGAAATCTCTGAGATTGGATAAAGAGAAAAAGGGAGAGACACATATTTCTTTTATATTGGTGGGTATAGGATAGTTAGCAATTAACATCTGCACACATAGAGATTGTGTGGGGGGGAATAAGATAACAATGAAGGCTTTCCCTCGTTTTATGCTCTAGTGGGAGATTATGCCCTGAGGGGTCTAAAAAAAAAGCCGGTTGCTCTGACAATCCACAGGTATGTTAGATGACAAAAGACAATAGTCATGCTCAGTTGAGGTAAAGGTTGACATTTGTCAAGGAAGACCTAGGTCTAGGACATGTATGACTTGCTTTTGGTTAGGAAGTTTTGTGTTCAGATCATCCTTTGTTTTACTGTCCATCTCTGAGTTTGTAAGGTCCTCTATGGAGGGCTCCCCTGAGCTTTTGGAGTTTAGAATGTGGCTCGTCTTCATCCATACTGATCTGAGACTGTTTTTCAAAATTTTTGAGAGGCTGAGGACATGTATTGCCCTTTTTTTGTTTCTTTTCAATTTACTCCACATTTTTGTATGTTGTTTGTTTCTAGAGCCTATTTGAGTGAGTTCATGTTGTTCTCAACCAAAAGAGCTTTGACTAGGAAGAATTAATTCATTGTTTCCCTGGAAAAGATAAAAAAGGTAATGACACCCAGTGGTCAGGACATGTGTCCTTTATCAACTAAAACTGAGAAGAAGCAACTATGTAAAAAATTGCAACAAAGAGCCAACTGGGTTATTTTGTCCAGAGCAAAGAAAAAAGAGTGTGAAACTACTTTTTCTAAGTTTGGTTAATCATGCTATTATCTCCATGTTAGATTTAATTTTTCCAGAGAACTCCAGTTCTCAAAAACATCTGAAATCAGATGTCTTTATATATTTTGTGAAATAGATTCCATATTTAGAAAGATCTCATTCATGATTAAGCTAAAATAATTTGCAATAAGTAAAAATGTATAAAGCCCAAAGCACAGAGTACCTAACATTTAAAGAAAAAACAAAACAAAAAAACATAGGCATCAAATTGGTGTCACTTGTTCTAAAGCCTGTGATACCCAACCTAGATTTAATATCTGACCTTATTTCTGTTTCACCCACTCTTAGAAATATAATATTAATTGACCAGTCTTGGATTTTCTAGTCAAGCAAAGGTAGGTCTGTCAGACCAATGTGCTTTCTTCATGGGCATATCTATATGATAAAAAGTCTTGCATCCCCCAAAAGAAGATTTCTTGGTCTAAAAAAATTATTTTCTTCTGTTAATAGTCCCTTGCTTCACCTTTCTCCCTATTAAAAATCTTTATATTTTGTAAAACTCTTAGTATTGCCCTTATAGTTGCCTGTTTTATGAATTGCTTAACATAGCTAATTAGATATTCAAATATTCAGTTGAATTTTGTTTTAACACTAAGGAAAGACTAATTGTGGTGGTAGACATGCACCTTCTACCTCAGAGCCCTCTCTGTTCCCCAGAGCCAAAGAAACATTCACATTATACCAGGATTTTTGGCCAGATCTTTCTGAATGTAAAATTATCCAAATCAATAAGAGCCTTCTCAAGAGTAGAGAGTTCTCTTGTTAAATGCCTTAAGAGCCTTTTATTTTTTATTTATTTATTTTTTATTATTTTTTTAAATATATTTTAAAGAGAGGAAGGGAGAGGGATAGAGAGTTAGATGAGAGAGAGACATCTATCAGCCGCCTCCTGCACGCCCCCTACTGGGGATGTGCTCACAACCAGCATACATGCCCTTGACCGGAATCAAACCTGGGACCTTTCAGTCAGCAGGCTGACACTCTATCCACTGAGCTAAACAGGTTTCGGCCCCTAGGATCCTTTTAATTTCATAGTCTGGCTTCTGCTGACTCTTTCATTTTACATTTACAATGACTCACTGATTTATATATTCCACAAAAATTTATTAAGCAATATATATGTGATTGGTTTAAAGCCAGGTTTCTAAGAGGCGTGTGTGGAAGGTATTTTTTTCTCTCTCAAGGAATGTGAGTCAAGAAAAAAGCAGAGAAACAACTGAAATAAAATGCCAAAGTATATGTGCACATAGTTCTTTGAAGTAGAGAAGAGCAGCTACCCTACTTTGTGTGAGGTTGGAAGAGATAAATCATGAATGAGTCTTTATATTCAAGGCAAGAGACTTCCCATTAGAGGAAACAGCATGTGAGCAGAGCCATGGAGTGATGTTAGGATACAGCATGGAGGAGTTGGGGTTGGAGGTGTGATAAAAATAGACTAAGATGAGATCTAAAGGGGATTATATGCTATGCTTAGAAATTGAAATTTTCATCTTAAAGACATACTGAAGGATGTAAGCAGAAATGGCATTCCAATTTCATATGTCATAAGATTTTTAATGTTAAAGAAAAAGAAAAATAGCTACTGTTTGTTTATCTCTATTTTTGGTTAATAGACTCTATGCAGAATAACTAATTGACAAAAAAAAAATGGACAAGAAGATATAGAAAGGTTTATCAAAATTTGCTTAATTAACCAGGCAATGATTTTTGGAACCAGAACTGAAATCTATACCTGAGTACATATCCTTTCCACTATACCCATTTGCTTCCTCAATCAGAATCAAAGTCTTGTACTTAAACTGCAGTACCTTGTTTTTTTTGTTTTGTTTTTATTTTTACTTTTTTATTGATTTCATAGAGGAAGAAAAAGGGAGAGAGAGAGAAGCATAAATGATGAGAGAGAATCATTGATTGACTGCCTTCTGTACACCCTATACTGGGGATGGAGCCCACTACCTGGGCATATGCCCTGACCAGGAATCAAACTGACCTTCTGGTTCACAGGTCGATGCTCAATCACTGAGCATGCTGCCCTGGCCCACTACCTTGTTAATATATTATTCTTGATGTTTGCACTTAGAGTTCAGATAGGACTCAAGGTCATTGCCTCTTATAAAAAAATGACTATTTAAGAGGGAGAATATAAAATGTCACTACTTAGGCATATCACATACCTAAAGTGTTTCTGTGTTTCTATTACACAACTTTTTTTGTTTTGTGCTAAAATATATATTTCTTTGAGGGCAAGAAATATGGCTTATTTTCTTTCTTTCTTTTTTTTAAAATATATTTTATTGATTTTTCACAGAGAGGAAGGGAGAGGGATAGAAAGTCAGAAACATTGATGAGAGAGAGACACTGATCAGCCGCCTTCTGCACACCCCACACTGGAGATGTGCCTGCAAGCAAGGTACATGCCCTGACCAGAATCGAACCTGAGACCTTTCAGTCCGCAGGACGACACTCTATCCACTGAGCCAAACCAGTCTCAGCAATGGCTTATTTTCTTTAAAAATAAAAGCAATCTAAATATTATTTATACTGTACCAGGAAGTGTTCTAGATAGTTCACATAAAGTCAAAATAATTCTTAATTCAATTATTTTAAGTAAGTTTATATTTTAAAGATAAGGAAACTAAGGTACAAGGTGGTCAGAACTGTCTAAGGTCACTTTTCTTTTTTTTAATTGATTAATTGATTATTATTTTTCCCCCAATAGCCCTCCCCACCCCCAGGACATGCCCTCATTCATCCCTCTCCCCCCACCACCTGCCTTCCCCCATTGCCCTGTATCCACTGGCTATGCCTACCTACACACACATGCACACAAGTCCTTCGGTTGATCTCCTATAGGCCCCTCCTCCCCAACTTCCCCTGCCTTCCCAATGTAGCAGGACAGTCTGTTCATAGCTTCTTTGCCTCTGTGTCTGCTTCCCTCCATCCACCCCCTATTTCTTGTCTTTAAAAACATCTTGCCCCTGTAGGCTAGAAATAAACCCACCAGAGCAAAAGAAAAATTCTTAAGTCCCAGTTTCAATGTCAGACAGTTACTTATGTGTACATGTCATCAATGGTATCTGGATAATGGACAAATGGTAACAATGCCCGTCCGACCCTCTCTGGTTTGGTCCTAGGCTTTCTGTAGTGATGATCAGCTAACTGCTCACATGGCAAGTCGTCATCAGTGTCTTCCATCTCTGGACTGTTTCTCCCCTTGCCTTCGTGTTTGGTGCAGACCTGTCAGTTCCTCTCTGTTGCAGGAGTCCACTTGGTCTTGGAGTTGTTTTCTGAAAGTATATAAACATATTCTCAACCAAGAGTTAATACAGGAATCTTTTCTATAAAATTAACTTGGGGTCCTTTTTATTTTTGCCTACCTGCTTTTCCTTTGGCTTGTTTTGACACCATGTGTGTTTTTCATGGGTGTCATGCTATTAGATTATAAATGGAAATTAATTTTCTAAAGTGAAAATTTTCTAAATGTAATTTGCTTACCAGATATTTTTTCTTACATGCTATTATCCTACTCTCCCACCCCCTTTTATTTGATTGATGGAGAATTTGTTAAAATTTTTTAATGCAATCTTGATAACTTTAAATTTTAACTTTTTGCACACAAATATGCCTGTTTTCTGTTCATTACATATTAAGCAATTTTACCATGAGATGAGCTATCAATAGAAATTTTAATTAATATTTTAGAAACAGCTTTTCTTGGGTGTTCACTTAGTTCAGTTCGCCAATTTAAATTAATCTGAAAGCTTGATAACTCTTTTACATCAAATTTAATACTCTACCAACAATCTTAGATTACCCTGTATATATTAGTGGAGAGGTTTATTTGCATTGAGTTTGCCGGAAACCAATAATTGTCTCACTAATGGAAAGGGGACCAGGATCCCAGAAGGCTGGTCAACCTTGAAGCTCTGAAAGGTCAAAGCCAGCCACTCCCTATCTAATTGAGACAATAAACTTCCCCTTCAAATAATCATGTAAATTCTTACTGATAAAATAATCTACTTGTTGCTGGAATTTCCTGCTTCAGAGCAAAGGGTGTATCCCAAAAACCTGAATAAAAGGGATGGCAAGGCCAAAGGAAGGTGGCAGTCCTTTCTACTAGAGCAGCGGTTCTCAACCTGTGGGTTGCAACCCCTTTAGGGGTCGAATGACCCTTTCACAAGGGTCACTTAAGACTATCAGAAAACACAGATATTTATTTATTATGATTCATAACAGTAGCAAAATTACAGTTATAAAGTAGCAATGAAGATAATTTTATGGTTGGGTTCACCACAACATGAGAAAGTATATTAAAGGGTCGCAGCATTAGGAAGGTTGAGAATCACTGCACTAGAGGAAGGCTCCCGCCTGTCCCCCCAATATCTCCAAATTAATGCTTTTCTTGTCTCTCTTTTCATTTGCGTGCGGCCTCCTCCAGAACCTGAACTCTGAACTGGGAACCCTGAACAACTTGGGACGTAGAAAGAGGTTCCCACATGAGTTGAGTATTCCTAGTGCTAGGCTGAATTTAGATATAGGGCAGCTGCTGTTGGCATCTTTCTGTCTGTTACCTGGATCCTGATCTGAGCTGGGCCATGTCTCTGTCTGTTACCTGGGTCCCGATCTGTGCTGAGCATGGGAAGCAAGTTATCCATGGGGGCAGGAGACATCCCTCAAAAGGGGTGAAGGTTTAGACCCCTGCAAGGTTGGTGGGGGGGGGGGTGAGGGTCTATGCCCCAGCTCTGTTGATCCCCAAGTTCTCTCCTGATGGCCCCTCTGCGACTGTGCCTGTCTTAGGTTGTTCCTTCCCTGAGGAATCTTACCCTTCTCTGGCTAACCAGTCATCCTCCGGGGCCAAGCAGGGTGCTGTTAGATTCAGTTCTGTCTCCATGGTAGCCTATGCCCCCATGGCCTCCACATCCAGCACCTGCCTTGGGATCTCCTCGCCTGCTGGTGGGGCGCCCCGTCACTGCTCATTTATCTTAGGGAATTTGGGTTCCTTCTCCAGGTAGGGCCCAGCTCACACCATTTGGAGAGAGACAGATCCATTATACCAGCCGCCCCAAGGCTTCAACCTCAGCGTGAATAGAGAGCTCAGGCTACAGCTGAGGGCTATTGAGTTATGAGAGGAGGGTCCCTCTTGGCAAAAGAGGAAAGAGGGCCAGTATAGAATGTTCAAGTGCCTTCCCATTGCCTCAATTCCTTCTGAAAGGAATTAAATCCTTTCATGTCCTCTTTTTAAATTGCTGCTAAACATTCAAAGAAATAGTTTGTACATTTGTTTGGGTTAGTTGTACAATATGCTGTTGCGAAATATCAAAAATTAAATGATATTGTAGGATAATATCATGTAAGGATATTCTTTGCTCTAGGTCATGGCAATTCAATTTCAAATGGGCTGACAATTTCTTTTTGTAACTTTATATAAATTATTTCAGGGAGGCAAAAACACAGATTACTTACCTTAGCTCAAGAGGCCAAATATATTGACTTTCAATTATTATGATCCTTATGACGTTTAAAGGAAACTTCTCTTTATTTCCTTCCAAAATTATTTTCATGTTACAGAGTTTCATTTAAAAATCTTTGTCTCATGAAGTAATTTCTCTTAAAGTTATGGAGACCAGTGTATGAATTCCCTCTCCTGCCACACCTTCCCCATTGTCTGTTCCCAATGATTATGCTCATACGCATGTATGAAGGTCCCTCTGTTGATCTCTCCCCCTTATTCCCACCAACTCCCACATTCCCCGAGGTTTGATGCTTTGATCAATGCTTCTCATTCTCTAGATCTGATCTTGATTATCAGCCTATGTCATTCATTATATTCCACAGATGAGTTAGATCATGTGATATTTGTCTTTCTCTGCCTGGCTTATTTCACTAAGCATAATGCTTTCCATCTCCATCCATGTTGTTGCAAATGGTATGAGCTCCTTCTTTTGTAGTATTCCATTGTGTAGATGTACCACAGTTTTTTAATCCAATCATCTGTTGATGGCCACTTAGGCTGTTTCCACATCTTATCTATGGTGAATTGTGCTGTTATGAACATTGGGGTGCATATATCCTTTCTGATTAGAGTTTCTAATTTCTTGCAGTATATTCCTAGTAGTGGGATCACTGGGTCAAATGGAAGTTCCATTTTTAGTTTTTTGAGGAGACTATGACTGTTCTCCACAGTGGCTGTACCAGTCTGCATTCCCACCAGCAGTGAGCAAGGGTTCCTTTTTCTCCACATCCTCGCCAACACTTGTCTTTAGTTGATTTGTTGATGATAGCCAATCTGCTAGATTCTATTTGCTAGTATTTTGTTGAGGATTTTAAAAAAATATATATTTTATTGATTTTTTACAGAGAGGAAGGGAGATAGAAAATCAGAAACATCGATGAGAGGGAGACATTGATCAGCCGCCTCCTGCATGCTACACAATGGAGATGTGCCTGCAACCAAGGTACATGCCCTCGACCAGAATCGAACCTGGAACCTTTAAATCCACAGGTTGACGCTCTATCCATTGAGCCAAACCAGTCTCAGCTTGTTGAGAATTTTGGCATCCATGTTCATGAGGGATATTGGTCTGTAATTCTCTTCCATTGTGTTATCTTTATCGGGTTTTGGTATTAGGGTGATGCTGGCTTCATAGAAGGCGTTTGGAAGTGTTTCTTCCTCTTGACTTTACTGGAATAGTCTGAGAAGAATGTTTTACTTCTTCTATGAATCTTTGGTAAAATTACCCTGTGAAGCCAACTGGCCCTGGGCTTTTGTTTGCTGGAAGCTTTTTGATGACCTCTTCTATTTCTTCCTTAGTTATCAGCGTGTTGAGATTTTAAGAATCTTCCTGTGTGAGTTTTGGAAGATTGTGTTTTTCTAGGAATCTGTCCATTTCCTTTAGGTTGTGGAATTTGTTAGAATAGAGTTATTCATAATAGTTTTTTTTTTTAATATATTTTATTGATTTTTTTTACAGAGGAAGGGAGAGAGATAGAAAGTCAGAAACATTGATGAGAGAGAGACATCGATCAGCTGCTTCCTTCACGCCCCATAGTGAAGATGTGCCCATAAGCAAGGTACATACCCCTAACCAGAATCGAACCCGGGACCTTTCAGTCCGCAAGCCTACACTCTATCCACTGAGCCAAACCGGTCTTGTCTGTTCATAATAGTTTTTAACAATCCTTTGTATTTCTGTGGGGTCTGTAGTTATTTCCCCTCTCTCATTTCAGATTTTGTTCATTTGGGTCCTCTCTCTTTTCTTCTTGGTGAGCCTGGCTAGAGGTTCATCAATCTTGTTTATTCTTTTGAAGAACCAGCTCCTTTTTTGTTGATTTTGTATCCTTTTTTTGTTCTCTATGTCATTCATTTCTGCTCTGATCATTATTTCCTTCCTTCTGCTCACAGTGGGCTTTTCTTGTTGCTCTCTTTGTAATTCTTTGAGTTGTTTAATTAGGTGATTCATTACCATTTTTTCTTATTTTTTGAGGTAGGCCTTCAGAGCTATAAACTTCCCTCTAAGAACTGCTTTCATTGTGTTCCATAGTATTTGCATTGTTGTGTTTTTATTGTCATTAGTCTCCAGAAAATTTTTAATTTCTTTTTTTATCGGGTTTATAACCCAATCATTGTTTAGTAACATGCTATTCAACTTCCAAGTGTTTGAATTTTTTGGAATGTTTTTATTGTTGTTTATTTCTAACTTATGCCATTGTGGTCTGAGAAAATGCTTCATATGATTTCAACCTTTTTGAATTTGGAAGACTTTGTTTATGATCCAATATGTGGTCCCTTTTTGAAAATGTCTCGTGTGCACTTGAGAAGATTGTATATTCCATGGCTTTGGGGTGATATGCTCTGAAGATGTCAATTAGGTCCATTTGATCTGGTGAATTATTTAGAATTGCTGTTTCTTTGCTGAATTTTTGGCTAAAGGATTTGTCCAGAGATGTCAGGAGTGTGTTAAAGTCCCCTACTATGAGTGTATTGCTGTTGATCTCTTCCTTGATATCCTCCAGGAGGTTTTTTTAATGTAGTTAGGGGCTCCTGTATTGGGTGGAAATATGTTTACCAGAGTTATATCTTCTTGATGAATTGCTCCTTTTAGTAGTATGTAGTGGTCTTCCTTATCTCTTGTTATAGCCTTTACTTTGAGGTCTATTTTGTCAGATATAAGTATCGCTACCCCAGCTTTTTTCTCATTTCTATTTGCCTGAAAAATGTTTTTCCATCCCTTCACTCTCAGTCTGTGTGAATCCTTTTCTCTGAGGTGGGTCTCTTGTAGACAGCAAATGTATGGGTCCTGTTTTTTTACCCCTTTAGCTATCCTATGCTTTTTGATTGGTGCATTTAACCTACTTATGTTTAATGATATTATTGACAAGTTCATGTTTGTTGTCATATTTTTCCTTAGTTTTTTTTTTTTCTTTTGCCTTTCTCTTTCTTCTTTTTACAGCAGTCCCTTTAGCATTTTTTGCATTATTGGCTTGGTAGTGATAAACTCTCTTAGCCCTTTCTTGTCTTTAAAGCCCCTGATTCCACCTGAATTTTGAATGATAGCCTTGCCAGGTATAGTATTCTTGGGTTCAGACCCTTGTTTTGCATCACTGTATATATTTCATTCCATTTCTTTCTGGCTTGGTGTGTTTCCCTTGAGAAATCAGTTGCTATTCTAATAGGAGATCCAATCCCTTGGAGGTAACTTTCTATCTCTCTCTGGCTGCCTTTAAGATTCTTACTTTGTTAATAGTGTTCACCAATTTAATTATGATGTGTCTTGGTGTTGGTTTTTTTTTTTGGTTCAACTAATTTGGGACTCTGTGTACTTCTTGGACTTTCATATTTTTTTCCTTGCCAATATCAGGGAAGTTTTCTGTCATTATTTCTTCAAATAGGTTTTCTATTCCTTGCTTCTCTTTCACTTCTTCTGGTATCCCAATTAAGTGTATGTTGTTTTGTTTTGTGTTGTCCCAAAGCTCCCTTAGGCTCTCTTCTTGTTTTTTAAGTCTTTTTTCCAGTTGTTGCTATATTTGTGTGTTTTTTCCTACCTTATCTTCTAGTCTACTGTTTAGGCCTTCCATTGTGTTCCTTATTGCAGCTATGCCATTCTGCATTTCCTCCTGGTTTTGTTTCATGTTGGTGACATTCTCATTCAGCTCCTTATAGTTCTCATTGAGTTGTGTAATATTGTCATTCAGGTGTGTGTATTTGTCTTCCATCCATTTATACATCCTTAAAACCATTACTCTGAACTCTTTCTCTGAAAGGCTGGTCACTTCAATTTTATCTAACTCCCTTTTTGGTGATTTTTCTTTTTCTTTCCTTTGGGGATTGCTTTTATGTCTTCCCATGTTTTTTTGTAATGTTTTAAATGTAGATTCAATTGTTTTACTACCCAAGTTTTTGTTTGTTTGTTTGTTTGTTTGTTTGTTTTGGGTGGCAGGTGGTGCTACTAGTGTATTCTCTCAGTTCTCCTGTGTTTGTTAATTTATTGTAGTTTCCTACTTGATCTATTTGGGTTCTCTTGATGTATATCTGCAAGCTTGAGCAGCACAACTGTGGTGTGTAGAATTCGGCAGCCATGGAGAGGAGTGAACCTATTTTTGCTGTTTTGCACCCTTAATTAAGATCATGAGTACCCAGTGGGGATACACAGTGGCACGAAGGACCTGTCTGTTGGGGTGATGTGTTTCAAAGGCCAACACCCTGGAGAGGCATGGCTGTGGTGTCCAGAGTTAAAGAATCACATGCAGGGGCTCCCAGTGGCTCCCAGGCACTGTTTAAGGGGTGGACCACCAAAAGCATGCTGCTAAAAACTCGCCTTGGGTGGTGACCTCAAGAGTGCACTGCAAACGCCTGTGACTAGGGAGCTCCACAAACCAGATAGGAGGGTACGCCACAGACAGAGTGACCAGAACACACAAACGCAGGGTCTAGGGCGCCACAGAGGGAGCAGACCTGATGCACAAATGCAGGGACTAGGGTGTCCAGAAACTGATGTGAAGGCACACTGCACATGGTGTGCGCACAGTGACCGGCGAGATCGCAAGCTGGGACCTCTGTGTGGCTGCTGCTGCAGCTGCACCGATGTTGCTGGGGAGGGGGAAATTGCACTCACTGCTTTGGAGGTGGAGGTCCCAAGGTCCCCGAGAATGCAGGGTCCACAGGTCTGCAGGACTCTGGCTGGAGGGGATTTTGGGTTGCAGGGCAACTCCAATGCCCATCTAGTTGGCTGTGTTGGTGAGTTCCCAAAGAAAGGTCCTGTTTTCCTTCAAGATGGCTTGAGCTCCGTGCCCGAGTTCCACAGTACAGGGTGTGAAAGCCTCGATGGCAGTCTCTCCCCATCCAAGAGAGCCTGAACTGCCAGCCTCCACTGCTCCCAAGATATTCAATTGTCCCTCACTCAATCACACACAAACCCACACACTCTCTTTTTGTCCCTTCACTCAATTCCTCTCCCTCTCCTCCCTCCTGCCAGCCTTCATCATCCACCAGCCTATTAAGGTCACTTTTCAAGCAAATGCTAGATTCAGGATTTGATTGTAGGCTACACAAATCTCTACTGAGTTATGCTTATTTTTCCATTTTGGCATGGCATGTGGTAAGTAAGCAAAGCAAGCATTTGTTGATGAATGAAAGACAAATTAGTTAATTAACACATAATATTTTGAAAATGAACAAGTCTTTAGTTGTCACTCTTCAAAAAACACTGTTCAGCCAAGGCCGGTTTGGCTCAGTGGATAGAGCATCGGCCTGCAGACTGAAAGGTCCCAGGTTCGACTCCGGTCAGGGGCATGTACCTTGCTTGCAGGCACATCTCCAGTGTGGGGCGTGCAGGAGGCTGCAGATTGATGTCTCTCTCTCATCGATGTTTCTGACTTCCTATCCCTCTCCCTTCTTCTCTGTAAAAAAATCAATAAAATATATATTTAAAAAAAAATACTGTTCATAAGATTTTTATAATATTTAAATGCACAAAGGATTTACATTAAGTGCTAATAAGAATGAGCTTAATGTATGTAAATAATATTGTGCTTTGAGTCTGAGTCTATATTTAATCAAATAGCTAGAGGCCCAGTGCATGGATTTGTGCACTGGTAGTGGGTGTGGCCTGCAAGGATCTGCCCGCTGTGAGAGCACTGCTTATCCCAGTTAGCTGAGCAGCACTCCCACTGTAGGAACACTCTGACCACTGTGGAGACAGCTCCCCCATTGAGTGCCTGCCCTCTGGTGATCAGTGTGCATCATAGCAACTAGTTGACAGGAGATCCTGTTTTTCTGCCATTCAGTCTCTGGGCTTTTATTATATAGGATCAGATTATATGAATGATCTTATTACCAACATTGGTTTACCTTAGTACATTCTGGTTATTAGGTATTCTAATCATTGGTCCTGAATCTACTTCTCTTAATTTTTCCTGATTTTGTTTGTTTGTTTGTTTGTTTGTTTGTTTGTTTTTGGGTATTTTTGGTTTTTGCTTTATTCTTAACAAACCTTTATCCACTTCCATTTTTCTAGACCTGTGATCTGTTTTGTTTGGATTCATCATTTACATATTGAACCAGCTCACCCTCAGTATCATACTAATACATACTACCTTCCAGCACATTCATTTTCTCCACAATAAGAGGAGCTCTACAAACAAAATCACCTTATGTCTCAGGGACCCATGGGTTGAGCTTAGTTTTATCCTACTTCCATTGTCATAGTAGAGGAAGCATATTAGTAAAACTTGTTTTTTTATATTTTTTTATTAATGTATTACATGTATACATATCTTTCCATTGCCCCACACTCCCATATGTTCCTAAGAGTGGGATTGCTGGGTCAAATGGGAGTTCCATTTTTAGTTTTTTGAGTAAACTCCATATTGTTTCCTGCAGTGGCTGCACCAGTTTGCATTCCCACCAGCAGTGCACCAGGGTTTCTTTTTCTCCTCATCCTCACCAATACTTGTTTTTGTTGATTTGTTGATGATTGCCATTCTGACAGGTGTGAGATGATACTGCATTGCCATTTTGATTTGCATCTCTTGGATAATTAGTGACTTTAAGCATGTTTTCATGTGTCTCTTGTCCTTCGTTCTGTCTTCTTTTGAAAAGGTTCTATGTAGGTTCATTGTCATTTTTTTTTATTGGATCATTTATCTTCCGTTTATTAAGTTGTATAAGTTGACTGAAGATGTTGGAGATTAAACCTTTATCAGTGATAACATTTGCAAATATGTTCACCCATACAGTGGGCATTCTTGTTGTTTTGTTGATGGTTTCTTTTGCTGTGCAAAAGCTTTTTATTTTGATGTAGTCCCATTTGTTTTTTGTTTTTTTCTTTAGCTTCTATTGCCCTTGGAGCAGTATCAGTAAAGAAATTCTTTTGAAATATGTCTGAGATTGCACTGACTGTGAATTCCTTTAGTATTTTTATGGTTTCCTGTCTGATGTTTAAATCCTGTATCAATTTGGAGTTTATTTTTGTATATGGTGTAAGTTGGTGGTCTAGTTTCATTTTTTTTTGCAAGTATCTGTTCAATTTCCCCAATACCATTTATTGAAGAGACTGTCTTGACTCCATTGCATGTTCATGCATCATTTGTAAAATATTAATTGAGCATACTGGTTTGGGTCAATCTATTCCATTGCTCTCTGTGTCTGTTCTTGTGCCAGTTGGAGAACACTTGCTTTGTAATAAAGCTTGAAATCTGATATTGAGATACCACCTACTTTATTCTTCTTTTACAAGATTGTTGTAGTTACTCGGGATCTTTTTTTGTTCCAGATGAATCTTTGGAGAGTTCTTTCTAGGTTTGTAAAATATGTCATTGTTATTTTAATGCAGAATACATTGAATCTATAGATTGCTTTGGATAGTATGGACATTTTAATGATGTTGATTCTCCTGATCCATAAGCATGGTATTCTCTTCCATCTGTTTAAGTTTTTCTCTATCTCTTTTGTCAGTGTCCTGTAGTTTTTGGCATATAGGTCTTTTACCTCCTTAGTTAAGTTTATTCCTAGGTATCCTAAATTTTATGTTGAGATGGTAAATGGGATTGCTTTTTTAGTTTCTCCTTCTGTAAGTTCACTATTAGTGTATAGAAATGCTGTAGATTTCTTGGCAATAATTTTGTAGCCTGATGCATTGCCAAATTCATTTATTAAGTCTATTAGTTTTTGGATGGATTCTTTTGGTTTTTTTTATGTACAGTATCATGTCATTTGAAATAAGGATAGCTTTACTTCTTTTCCAATTTGGATGCCTTTTATTTCTTCTTCTTGTCTAATTGCAATGGCTAATACTTCAAGTACTATATCAAACAGAAGTAGTGAGAGTGGGCATCCCTGTCTTGTCCCTGTGCATAGGGGAAATGGTTTTAGTTTTTGTCCATTGAATACGATGTTATCTGTGGGTTTATTATATGTGGATTTCATGATGTTAAAGAATGATCCTTCTATTACCAGCTTGCCGAGAGTTTTTATCAAGAAGGGGTATTGGATTTTGTCAAAGGCTTTTTCTGCATTGATTGATATGACTCTGTGGTTTTTATCACTCAATTTGTTTATGTAATGTGTCACCTTTATTGATTTGTGTATATTGTACAATCCTTGCATTCCTGGAAAAAATCCTACTTGGTCATGATGTATGGTCTTTCTGATGTACTGTGGATCCTATTTGCTAGAATTTTATTGAGGATTTTGACATCTATATTCATGATGGATATTGGCCTGTAATTCTCTTTCATTGTGTTGTCTTTATCTGATTTTGGTATCAGGGTGATGCTGGCTTCATAGAAGGCATTTGGAAGTGTTTCTTATTCTTGAATTTTTTGGAATAGTCTGAGGAGGATAGGTTTTAATTCTTCCTTGAATGTTTGGTTAAATTCTCCTGTGTAGCCATCTGGTCCTGGGCTTTTGTTTGCTGCAAGTTTTTTGATGACTGCTTCAATCTCTTCCATAGTTATTGGACTATTGAGATGTTTAGAGTCTTCCTGATTGAATTTTGGAAGGTTATATTTTTCCAAGAATATGTCCATTTCCTGCAGGTTGTCCAGTTTGTTGGAATAGAGTTTTTCATAGTATTTTTTAACAATCATTTGTATTACAGAGGGGTCTGTTATTATTTCTCCTTTTTCATTTCTGATTTTGCTTATTTAGTTCTTCTCTGTTTCTTCCTTGGTGAGCCTGGCTAGAATTTCCTCAATCTTGTTTATCCTTTCAAAGAAGCTGATCTTGGTTTTATTGATCTTTGGAATTGTTTCTTTGGTCTCTATGACATTTTTCTCTGCTCTGATCTTTACTATTCCTTTCCTTCTGCTTTCACTGGGCTTTTGTTGTTGCTCTCTTTCTAGCTCTTTGAGTTATATGGTTAGGTAATTTATTACCATTGTTTCTTGATTTTTTTGCAGTAGGCTTGTAGAGCTATGAACTTCCCTCTCTAGAATGCTTTCACTGAGTCCCATAAATTTGGATTGTTGTGTTTTCATTTTTATTTGTTTCCAGGAAGTTTCTTATTTCTTCCTTGATCTCTCTAGTACCTAGTCATTGTTTAATAGCATGCTTTTTAGTCTCCATATATTTGATTTCTTTGTATTGTTTTTATTGCAGTTGATTTCCAATTTTATGCCACTGTGATATGAGAAAATGCTTGATTTGATTTCTATCTTCTTGAATTTGAAGAGACTTTGCCCATGACACAACATATCGTCTATATCTGAAAATGACTCTTGTGCACTTGAGAAGAATCTATATTCTATGGCTTTGGGGTGCAATGTTCTGAAGATGTCAATTACTTTTCATCTGGTCTAGTGAGTCATTTAGGATTTATATTTCTTTGCTGATTATTTGTTTAGAGGATTTGTTCAATGGTGATAGTGGGGTATTAAAGTCTGCTATTATGATTGTAATGCTGTCAATCTTTCCCTTGCTATCCTCCAGGAATTTGTTTTATGTATTTAGGTACTCCTGCATTGGGTGTATATATATTTACCAGAGTTAATTCTTCTTGTTGGATTGTTTCCCTTAGTATTATGAAGTGGCCTTCCTTATCTCTTGTTATTTTGTTCACTTTGAGAACTAATTTGTCAGATATAAGTATTGCAACCCCATTTTATTTTTCTATTTGCCTGAAAAATCATCTTTTATTCCTTCACTCTCTGTCTATGTGCATCTTTTTTTCTGAGGTG
>PVJN01001507.1:47741-62441 GCA_004026805.1 Lasiurus borealis
TTTTTTTTTTTTTTTTTTTTTTTTTTTTTTTTTTTTTTTTTTTTTTTTTTTTTTTACATCAGACCCTTTAACATTTCTTGCATCATTTCTTGCATTTCTAGTTTGGTGATTATAAATTCCCTTATCCTTTTTTGTCTGTGATGCTCTTGATTTCACCTTGAATTTTGATTGTAAGCCTTGCTGGGTACAGACCCTTGGAATCAGAACCTTCCTTTGCATGACTTTGTATATTTCATTCCATTCCCTTCTGGCCTGATGAGTTTCTATTGAGAAATTGGTTGCTAGTCTAATGGGGGCTCCTTTGTAGGTAACTTTCTGTCTCTCTCTGGCCTCTTTTGAGATTCTTAATTTGTCATTGGTGTTTGCCAATTTAATTATAATAATGTGCTATGTTATTCTTTCGGGTTTCATTTTGCTTGGGACTCTGTGAGCTTCTTGGATTTGTTTGGGTTTTCTCTTCCCTATATCAGAGAAGTTTTCTGTCATTATGTCTTCAAACAGCTTTTCTATTCCTTGTTCAGTTTCTACTCTTTGTGGAACCCCTATTATATGCATGTTGTTTTGTTTCATTTTATCCCTAAGTTCCCTTAGGCTCTCCTCTTGATTTTTTTTTTTCCTAGAATCTGCTGTATTTGTGTATTTTTTTATACCTTGTTTTCTAGTTCACTGATGCGGTCCTCTGCTTCTTCTAGTCTACTTTTGATGTTTTCTATTTTGTTCTTTACAGAAGTGATGTCATTTTTCATTTCTTCTTGATTCTCCTTCCTTTCCTCTTGGTTCTTACTCATATTGTCGAATTTGTCTTCCATTCTTTTCACCCACTTTATTCCCATTTCACTGAACTCTTTCTCTGGCAGGTTGTTTGCTTCTATTTCATTTACTTCCTTTTCTAGTGATGCCTGCTTTTCTTTCAGATGTGGGCTATTTCTTTGACTGCCCATGATCTTTCTTCTCCAGGTGTCTAGATAGGTCGTTCTCTCTTCTTATCCCAGGTGAAATCTGACCTTTCCATGTGGTGTGTGGAGCTTCTCTGAATCTGAGTGTTTGTGCTGATTGGGGAGCGTTATTCTGGGTCTCCCAGCTGTTTGGTGGGTTCCTCAGCTGTAGCTTTTCAGGTTGTTCAGTGGTTGCCACAGTTGTAGCTTTTCAGCCTGCTGTAAACATCCACCTTCCCCTTCAAGATAACACAATCTCCGCATTCATACTGGTGGCTCCGGGAGAAAAACTCCCGTGGCAGTGGGGCTGCCTGGTCTGGAGTGCCTCGTCTAGGAGTCCCCTACATTCTCCTCAAGGATAAAGGTCTCTTAACTCACCAATAAATGCTCCCAGTATGACCATCAGATATTCTCTCTGTCTGCTCAGTGACATGACTCAGGAGACATCTGTCTATTCTGCTGCCATTTTTTCCTGTCCCTAAATCTTTGTTTTAAATTGTATCTTTCTAGTTAGCTCACTTTTTCTATCAATGTGCTATACATTCTGGGAGAGTGTCAGAAAGGTTTAGTGCAAAAAATCAAAGCATGTGGCTTTAGCAGAAACTCTGCAACTGACTTGTATGCTGACTCAGGTGAACATGAACTTTTCTGTCCATCACCCCAGAACAATTCGAGCAATTCCTGTCTCACCTGTCCACAGGAACTGGGATCTATGTTTACATTGACAGCATCTATTAGTCTCCATAATAAAAAAGAAAAATCAGAACATTTAAGTACATGCTTTATGAATCAGAATTTAAGCAGAGTTTTCTTTTAAGTTCAAAAAATTCTTATTTTGTTAACAATATAATAAATATCAAAAGCTTTTTAGGTCAAATATCGAATTAAAAAAAATAACAAAATAGGAATTTGGTTTAAAAAAAGAGTTAAAGATCCTCTCCCATATTAAATTTTTAACTAGTAAGACTTTTTTAATAGAATCTTTGAACCCAAATATATATTTTTGGTCGTTCTTACTACTGATTCAAATTAGGCTTACTTGAAACAGTGAGAAATGAAAGCTTTTACAATTTTCTTTTTTAATTTGATAAAAACAATGAGTATAATTTTATACTGGTATGTGTACAATTACAACTTTCTCTTTTATGTATTACTAGAGGCCCAGTGCACAAATTTGTGCCCTGAGGTGGGGTTGTCCTTCAGCCCAGCCTGCTCCCTCTCTAATATGGGACCCCTTGAGGAATGTCCAGGTAGGATTAGGACTAAATAAGCAATTGGACATCCGTCTCACAATCCATGATTGCTGGATCCCAACAGCTCACCTGCCTGCCTTCCTGATTGGCCCTAACTACTTCTACCTGCCAGCCTGATCATCCCCTACCCACTCTCCTGCCAGCTTGTTTGCCCCTAACTGCCCTACCCTGTGGGCCTGGTCACCCTTAACTGTCCCCCCTAAGGTCTGTATTCCCCCATCCAACTACCCTTCCCTGTAGGCTTGATCACCCCCAACTGCCCTCCCTTGCAGGTCTGGTCCCTCCCAACTGCCCTCCCCTGCTGGCCTTCTTGTTGTGGCCATCTTGTTTCTACATGGGGCAGGATCTTTTGACCACATTGGGGCAGCCATCTTAGACACCTGGTACACAGGTGGGGGTCAGCTGGTTTGTCATGAATTGTGTCCTGGATCAGGGTGAGTGTTCCCTTGGGACATGGGGTGGCCTGGATGAGGGGCCTGTAGTGGTTTGCAGGCCAACCATTCCCCACAGTGACCCAAGTGGAGGCCCTCGTATCTGGGATTTATTTATCTTCTACAATTGAAACTTTGTAGTTTGGAGCAGAGCCAAACCTTCTGCTTGTACAACCATTGAAACTTTGTTGTCTTAAGCACTCGCCAGGCTTTGTGGAAAGCTTGGCTTTCTCCATTGCTAGGGGCAACCCAAGCCTCCATCCTGCTCTCTCTGTGGCCATATCCATCTTGGTTAGGTTAATTTGCATACTCACTGTGATTAGCTGGTGGATATGGCTGCTAGGCGTGGCTTGTGGGAGTAGCAGAGGTACAGCCAATTTGCATATTACTCTTTTATTTGATAGGATAATTTACCTTTTCCTTTTTATTAAGTGTATAAATTATTTTAAATAATTATCATTAAGTAAAGACTGAAAATTCTAATAGCTGGAATTCAAGTTTTACAGATTAAGCTTAGTGGGTCAAAGCTTGGTAAATAATCACCTCTTTGAGTCTTTTAATAGTTCTTGAGAGCTGAGTTGAGTTTATGAGTTAACTATCTAGACTAATAAAAGAGAAATATGCAAATTTATTGTCACTTTGCAATGCCCACCAGCCAATTAGGAATGAGTATGCAAATTAACTTGACAAATATGCTATTTTTCCCATGCCCCAGCCACTTTGGGCCTCTGGGCAGCATGCACACAGGAATGGAGAGGCCAGATAGGGTGGGCTGCCTACTATGAGAGTGAGGGTAGGGGTTGAGGGAGCTACAGTGGCTGGAAAAAAGGTGAAAGGCAGTGGCCAGAGCAAAGGCCTTGGTTCCAGGTTCTGGAGGAAAACTTGTGCCGGCAGCCAGGGGAAGGAAAGCCTATTGCATAAATGTTTGTGCAGTGGGCCTTTAGTAAAAATATAATTTGGTTCTGAAAAGAAAACTGCATTTAGTGTCATTCAACAAACTAATATAGTGGCTCTAAGTCCCATCCTGACTGTTTAGTTATTACAACATACCACTGTGAAGACTATTAGCAGGCTGATTTAAGGCATCAATCATCTATCAGAACTTCAATAACCCTATAATAATTTTTACACAATTTGCTCTAATTCATGGGGGCCATATACAAATTAATTTGCTACAGGGGTTTTCATAAGGTGAGGCCATTTGGCAAGTATTCCCAGGCCCTGCACTCTCTTAAGTTCACTGGAAACAGACCCAGTACCATAGAAGAAGGACAAAGTGGAGCCTGTGCTAGTGTTCATTTCACACAACCCCAATATGCTGCCAGATTTAGAACTATTTAGGCATTCAAGTAAGCATTCAAATAGGTCAAATCTGGGCATTTCCAGATTTATAAGCTCTTTTTTTTTTCTTTTTAATTTAGGCTGTCCCATCCAGAATAACAGCCTAGGTGGAGCAAATCACCTACACTAGAACCATTTGCTAAAGGAGTGTCAGCAAAATTTCTGAAGAGCATAGTAACACTCTAACTTACTGTGTGAAGGGTCCTGACTTTCTGAACTAAATATCTCTCTAATAAACCAAGTGCACTTTAATAAAACAGGTTTATGGACAGGGTACTGTTAGGCAAATCTCTGTGAAGTCTCATACTTTAGTTTATCTTAATGTAGGCTTGAATACATTCTGATGAGTAAGTTTGGAAATTTGCTGATCAGTCCACATCTCCCGGTGAAATCATCCCAAATTCCTGCTTCATGGGTCAGCAGGGTGTATGTGAGGAAGGGGGAAACAAGTTGACAGTTAATGGTTGCACTGGAATAATACCAATTTCAAAGTTTTCGGAAAATGTAACTATCATGACAATGCAGCTGAGATAAGTAGATGACAGAATGGTAGTGATGAAGATATGATTGACATGGTGAATATACAATCACTATCCTGGCACTGCCAATGGATTTTCAGGCTGAAGGCACTCTTTGCATATTGCCTGATGGGAAGTACATCGTGAGATATGATAGGAAGTACCAAAAACTTTCCTAAGTTAGTATGTCTTCCAAAAGTTGGTCCCGTAGTTTATATTCCTCATGTTACTCATTCAGTTAAATTAGGGTATTGAAACTCTTAAAATATAAAGGTATCAGCAATTGAGAGATGATATTTTAAATCACATTTAGGTGTTTACACATTTGAATGAATTAGTTTATAATTTCTCAAAGAAAAAAGTCCATGAAACATGAGGCAGAGACAGGTAACTTTTTAAAAGAGGAAATATATTGGTGTTGTTGAAAGAAATTTGTACATTTTTATATTAGGCAAACATGGGTGGGAGAGATTTGATATAGATAATTAGGAAATGAAGTGACTGATATCCTAGAGAGGATGTGATATTCAGTAAGCTGAATATCACTGAAATAAAGAAATACTAATGATTCTTTATTTTCTGCTTGCTTAAAGTACTTTTAGCTGCTGTAACAAATAAATCCACCAACATTTTATATTTTAGTTTATTTCTTGAATAAATTAAGGCAAAACAGTCATGCTTTGTTGGCAGTAGCTTCTCTCCAAGTCATAATTCAGAGACTCAATTGTCTTCTGTCTCTGGTTTCATCATTTGTGAAGACATGACTTGCCAGGTTAACAAATCTAACTACCTAAAGCTGGTGAAAAGGGAAAGATGCATTAGACATATCTCACTGCAGAGAAGTCTGTAAAACAAGCTTAGTGAAAGTTGATTCCTGACAGTGGCATTTTCCTGAAACCTGGTCCTGGTTCTGTTTCTAGTTCCAGCATGAAAGAGATGTGTGTAGAGAGTTAAAAATAGAAGAGTTTTATTGTTGTTCAACTGTGATAAAAATAAAAATAAGACATTGCCTGTTGGTGTAAGGGAAATTGCTATTTGAGTAAAAATGTCTGGCAGAATCAGATTGGACTTCTCTGCTTTGCTATATTTATATAGTTATTATGTGTGAAACTAGAGCTACAGAATTATATTGAATGAGTAGAGTATGGAAAAAGCATCTTCGGTCTCTTGGTCTTCCCCTTGTCTCTAGCTATGCTGAGTTTATCAGTAATGAAAGTTATCCAGTAGTTTTTCTAAAAAATATCATGGAGGTTATTGTGGAATTCTTTAAGTTACTTCTCAGGTGGATTACTCAACTGAGCTGTGGGTTCAGCACTGTATTCCAAGTGCAACAGTCTATATATATATATATACATATATATATATATATATATATATATATATATATATATATATAGAGAGAGAGAGAGAGAGAGAGAGAGAGAGAGAGAGAGAGAGAGAGTATTATTGATTTCAGAGAGGAAGGGCAAGGTAGAAAGAGATAAAAACATCAATGATGAGAAAGAATCATGCATTGGCTACCTCCTGCACATCCCACACTGGAGATCCAGCACACAACTTGGGTATTCGTGCCGTTGGCCGGAATCCAAACTGTTAACCTCCAGTCCACAGGCCAACACTGAATCCATTGAGCCAAACCAACTAGGGCTGCAATAATTTTTAAAGATTGAATAATAATCTGAAAAATATAATCCACAAGTATATATAGTGAGATAGCCAAATTGAATTTTTACTAACATTTAAAAAATGTTCTATGCACCCCTAAGTTTGGATATTTGTTTCTAGCAAAGAATTTTTGAAAATTGTAAGGTCTGATGGGATCTCAAAACTGGACTACAGTCCCAAAATGTGCCCCCAGTGTCTTGATTTAAGAACCCTAAGTCATGTATCTGCAAGCTTCAGGTATTCTGGATTGAGAGTTAGTTTTACCAGAACACCAAAGGCATGCCAAAATGTAATTATTTTCTGGAAGAAACAATGGGGAAAAATAACACTTTTTTACTATGGTTAGCTCTTTTTTTTGTTGTTGTTAATAAAACTTGTGTTCTGTTGATGTTGTTCTTAAATACTTGATCTCTGTAGTGGGATATGGTTTCTGTTGAGTAACGTCAAATCAGTGCCTAATGTTGTATCCCTAAACGCTTATGGAAAACATTATTACAAAGTTGATCATTAGACCCTGAGGATTGTCATTAATTTTAACTGATAGCCATAAAAAGCATGAAATGTCCACAATGATGATCAGCTCCTTAAAATGATACAAGGATAATTGTGCATATTTCTTACAATGGCTCCATAAATTTTATAAGAGGAATATTGTTGATGTTTTTCTCATTCTTCTTCATAAGGGATGCATATATACACAGATCATATGGTAAATCATCATGACTTTGTCACAGAGAGCGGGGCTGGTGCTATCAGCACCTGGGAGCAGTGACAGCAGGAGTGGGGCTACTGGCACACATGGGACCAGGGATCACAGTAGAAGGGGCCAGGCAGGGGCATGGAGGATTGGCTGAGACCTGCCCCTATACCCACCACAGTCTTGAGGCCCACAGTTCCTTTCAAGGTGCATGAATTTGTGCAATGGGCCCCTAGTTTTTAATATAAATTTGAAAACTATATCACTGAACCATAAATCCTAATCATGTCAAAGTATGATCTTTTTTTTCTTCTTCAATGTATTGTCTTTCAGAGAAATCAAGATGGTGGCATAGGTGAATATCTAAGCTGCTGCCTTGTACAACAATTTCAAAACTACAACTAAAAGACAGAACTGACACCATCCAAAACCACAGGAAAGCTGGCTGAGTGAAAATTTTATAACCAAAAGTAAAGAGAGGAGCACATGGAGACTCAGAATAGCTGTAAAAAGCTGAGGTACGGAGAAACTCTCATAGAGAGGATGGGCAGAGAAGGGTGTGGCTGGCTTCCTTTCGCAGGAGGGAGATGAAAAATCCCAACTGCACTGAACCCCAGCTCCAGGCAAGACTCATAGGGGGAGTCTGGACTATTGTGAAAAGGAAGGAATGCATGGAAACTTAGGGGAGCAGGGAAGACAAAAGTCTGAGGGCCCATGAAAGTGCGCATAAAAGTGCACACACAGAACGCTGACTACTAATTGTGCCTGGCTTCCTCTAGAAGGAGAAAAATGGAACCTCACAATAGCACTAAAATCCAGGTCTAACTGCACTGAACACCAGTTTTGAGTGAGACCCTGGGGACCCAGACTCATACGGGTCCCTAAAACACACACAAATTCAGGGGAACCGAAAAGCAAGAGTTCTGGAAGCTGGTATGCCTGCATGTGTGTGAGAGAGGCAAAGGTCTGGAGGCAAGGCCACATGCCCAGACACAGCTGATCCTCACAACCAATTGGCTTAGAGGTCAATCCCCCCCCCCAGGTGATACCAAAAACAATCAAGAATTAACTACAACAAGATTGTAGACACAGTTCACAAAGGGGTACACCAAGAGTGTCCACCTCAGGTAACTGGAGAGGCAGATATACTGGGCCACATAGGAGAGCTAGCACACAAAGCTACTCTGCCAAGTCAGGGAAGCAGTGAAATATGCAGAGACTAAAGATCAGATCACAAATGAAAGAAATGGAGGGAAACAAACGAATGGATATAGAGTTCAAAACCAAAGGTTTTTTAAGACTTTCCTAGAAAAAAATGGATAAATTTAGCAAGACCCAAGAGGAGATGAAAAAGAACCAACTAGAAATTAAACATACACTGACTGAAATAAAAAGTATTATACAGAAACCTAACAGCAGACTAGAGGAATGCAAGAATCAAGTCAAAGATTTGAAATACAAAAAAAAAAATAAAAAAACACTCCACTGGAAAAGAAAAAAGAATAAAAAATGTGAAGATAGTTTAAGGATCCTCTGGGAAAACTTCAAACGTACCAACATCAGAATTATGGAGGTGCCAGAAGAAGAGAGAGAGCAAGATACTGAAAACCTACTTGAAGAAATAATGACTGAAAACTTACCTCACCTGGTGAACGAAATAGACTTACAAATCCAGGAAGCATACAGAACCCCAAATAAAAGGAATCCAAAGAGGATTACACCAAAACACATCATAATTAAAATACCAAGAGCAAAAGACAAAGAGACAATATTAAAAGAAGCAAGAGAAAAACAATTACCTACAGGGGAGCACCCATATGACTGTCAGCTGAATTCTCAACAGAAACTATGCAGGGCAGACGGGAGTGACAAGAAATATTCAATGTGATGAATAGCAAAAAGCTACAACCAGGATGACTCTATCCAGCAAAGCTGTCATTCAAAATTACTGGGCAGACAAAGAGCTTCACATATCAGAAAAAACTAAAGGAATTCATAGGCACAAACCAGTATTATATACTGGTTTGGTTCATTTTATATGGTTCATATTATATGAAATGCTAAAAGGTATTCTTTAAGAAGAGGAAGAAGAAAACAGTAAAGGTAAAAATTATGGACAACAAATACATATCTATCAACAAGTGAATCTAAAAATCAAATGAATTGAAAAATCTGATGAACAAAATAAACTGGTGAATATTATAGAATTAGGGCCATAGAAAGGGAGTGGACTGGTGATTCTCAGGGGGGGAAGAGATTAGGGGGAGTGCAGGAAGAGAATGGACAAAAATCATACACCTATTGATGAGGACAATGGAGGGAAGGAAAGGAAGAGAGTGGGATAGGAACCAGGTGGAGGAAAGATATGGGGGAAAAAAGAAAAACAATTGTAATAATCTGAACAATAAAGATTTATTAAAATTAAAAAAACAAAACAAAAATAAAACAGAGTATTATCTTTCATAATAAGTTTGGAAACTCAGTAGAAGTAAACATTTTTATAAAGTATGTGTGAGAAAGATCTACGGCCATGAATTTTAAAGAAGGGTGTGTAAGAGAATCTTTTATGTCCTACTAGAGGTCTGGTGCACGAAATTCATGCACTCGTGGGGGTTCCCTCAGCCTGACCTGTGCCCTCTCACAGTCTAGGAGCCTTTGGGAAATGTCCAACTGATGGCTTAGGCTTGTTCCCCAGAGGTAGCAGGCCTAAGCCGTCAGTTGGACAACCTTAGTGCTGCTGTGGAGCCTCTCCTGCCACCAAAACTGCGCTCACCAATCATGAGTCTGCCTTCTGGCTGAGCAGCACTCGCCCAGTGGGAGTGCACTGACCACCAGGGGGCAGCTCTTGCATTGAGTGTCTGCCCCCTGGTAGTCCATGTGTGTCATAGCAACTGGTCATTCAGCTGTCAGGCCAAAAGTGGCTCTCTGACATTCCCCAGAGTGACCCAGATTGTGAGGGGGCACAGGCTGGCTAAGAGACCTCACTGGTGCATGATCAGGACTGGGGAAGGACATGGGAGGTTGACAAACGGAGAAGGGACCATGGGAGGGCTCCTGGTTGTGTTTGGCCCACCTTGCTCAGTTCTGATTGGCCGGAGCTCTAACAGCAAGTAACCTACTTTAGGAGTGTCTGCCCCCTGGTGGTCAGTGTACCTCATAGTGAGCAGTTAAGCAGCCTTAGCCTATCATTAGCATATTACACTTTGATTGGTTAAATGGCCAACTAGACACTTAGTATATTCGGTTTTTATTATGTAGGATTGTACTGTCAACACTCAGATTCCCATTCAACAGGTTTGGGGTGGAACTGAGGCTGTGAGTGTCCCCAAGAATGCTTCTTCATAGATGGAACTGGTGTGGCAGTGGCCCGATGGTCCTCCTACTCCCTTCCCTGTGAGCAACTGCACTGTGGTCAGCTTTACATATGCAAGGTTCTCAGCCTTGGCAAAGCTGAATCATCATCGTCGTCGTCGTCATCATCATCATCATCATCATCATCGGGAGTTTCCACAGCACCAGGTGACCAGACTTCCATCAGGAGAGTTAAATGGAATTTTAGGAAGGGTCCCAATCCCCAGTATGTTTTAAAGTTTTTTTTGGGTTATTCAAATGTGTAGCCAAAACTGAGTCAATTGCATACAGGGATTCTGTAAGAATTTTCACTCACTGTTGCAAAAGAACAACAAAATAAAATACACTCATTCCTCAGTGTCTATGAGGAATCGGTCCAAAATCCCCTAGCAGATATAAAAATCTGAGGACCATGTCCCTTAAACAAACTGGCATAGTATTTCTATACCCTACCCACATTCTGTTATATACTTTAAATAATCTTCAGGTTATATATAAATCTAGTACCAACTACATGCTATGTAAATAGTTCTTATACTGTGTTGTTTAGGGATTGATAATGAAAGTCTGTGCTTCAATAGAGAGGCAAACATTGTAGCCCTAACTATATAGTTCACATCAGCAACAATGTAACTTTTTTTATTTGTTTTCCATTACCATTTGCCCCCTCCATACCCTCTTTCACCTCCTTTCTACCCCTTCCATCAAAAAATTGTTGTCCATGTCAATGAGTTCTCTCTTTTTTTTTTATTTTTTGCTCAAGTCCTCCAACCCCGCCCCCTCCCTGCTCCCAACCTTAACAGCTCTATCAGTCTGCTCTCTATCTATGAGTCTGTCTCTATTTTGCTTGTTAGTTCAATTTTTTATTAGATTCCACATATGAGTAAAATCATTTGGCACTTGTTTTTCTCTAACTGGCTTATTTCACTTTGATTAATTCTCCCCAGGACCATCCATGTTGTCACAAAGGGTAAATTTTTCTTCTTCTTTTATGGGCACTTGAGCTGCTTCCAAATTTTGGCTAGAATATCACCTCTTACATGTCATCAATAAGTAAACAAACAAGTGCTGGTGATGTTGTGAAGTAAAGAGAACCCCTGTGTTCTGTGGTGAGAAGGCAGATGGGTGCAGCCACTGTGGAAAATAGTACAAAGTTTCCTCAAAAAATTAAAAATGGAACTGCTTATGATCCAGAAATTCCACTTCTGAGGATTGATATGAAGAAATCTGAAATATTAATTCGAAAGAATACATGCACTCCTATGCTCATTGCAGTGTTATTTACAACATTGTAACTTTTTTTTTTTATATGAACTCACTTTTTGGGTCTGAAGTACACAGGGCACTTTGACCTGGTAAATCTATTTATTGGCACTTATTTTGTTTTGTTTTGTTTTGTTTTTGTTTTGCTCAAAGGCCCTTGTTCTTTTTTTCTTTTTATTGTGTTACATGTACACATATCTCCCATTTGACCCCCTCCCTCTCAGGCATACCCCGACCCCCCAGGGTCTATGTTCATTGGTTATGCTTATATGCATAGATACAAGTCCTTTGATTGATCTCTTATCTATCCCACCTCTTCTTAACCTTACTGCTATAATATCAAAATCTGTTTGATGCTTTACTGCCTCTGTATCTATCCTTTTGTTCATCGGTATACAATGTCCTTTATTATCTACAAATGAGTGAGATCATGTGGTGCTTCTCCTTCATTGACTGGCTTATTTCACTAAGCATAAGGCTATCCAGTTCCATCCAGGTTGCTGCAAATGGTAAGAGTTCCTTCTTTTTAATGGCAGCATAGAATTCCATTGTGTAGATGTACCACAGTTTTCTGATCCACTCATCTGCTGACGGGCACCTAGGCTGTTTCCAAATTGTAGCTCTTGTAAATTGTGCTGCTATGAACATAAGGGTGCATAAATCCTTTCTGATTGGTGTTTGTAATTTCTTAGGATAAATTCCTAAGAGTGGGATTGCTGGGTCAAATGGGATATTCATTTTTAGTTTTTTAAGAAAACTCCATACTGTTCTCCACAGTGGCTGCACCAGTCTGCATTCCCACCAACAGTGCACAAGGGTTCCTTTTTCTCTGCATCCCCACCAACACTTGTCATTTGTTGATTTGTTGATGATTGCCATTCTCACAGATGTAAGATGGTATCACATTGTCGTTCTGATTTGCATCTCTTCGATAATTAGTGATTTTGAACATGTTTTCATGTGTGTCTGGGCCTTCCTTCTGTCATCTTTCAAAAAGGTTCTATTTAGGTCCGTTGCTCATTTTTTTTATTGGATCATTTATCTTCCTTGTATTAAGTTGTATAAGTTGGCTGTAGATGTTGGAGATTAAACCTTTATCAGTGATAACATTTGCAAATATGTTCTCCCATACAGTGGTCTTTCTTGTTATTTTGTTGATGCTTTCTTTTGCTGTACAAAAGCTTTTTATTTTGATGTAGTCCCATTTGTATATTTTTTCTTTAGCTTCCATTGCCTTTGGAGAAGTATCAGTGAAAAGTTCTTTTGGCATATGTCTGAGATTGTGCTTCCTGTGGATTCCTCTTATATTTTTATGGTTTCCCTTCTAATGTTTAAGTCCTGTATCCATTTGGAGTTTATTTTTGTATTTGGTGTCAGTTGGTGATCCAGTTTCATTTTTTTGTATGTATCTGTCCAATTTTCCCAACCCCATTTATTGAAGAGGCTATCTTGACTCCATTGTATGTTCATGCCTCCTTTGTCAAATATTAGTTGAGCATAGTGGTTTGGGTGGATATCTGGATTCTCTATTCTATTCCATTGGTCCATATGTCTGTTCTTGTGCCAGTAACAGGCTGTTTTGAGAACAATTGCTTTGTAATATAGCTTGAAATCTGGTATTGAGATCCCACCTACTTTATTCTTCTTTCTCAGAATTGCTGTGGCTAGTTGTGGTCTCTTTTTATTCCAGATGAATCTATGAAGAATTCTTTCTAGGTCTGTGAAGTATTTCGTTGGTATTTTAATGGGTAGTGCATTGAATCTATAGATTGCTTTGGGTAGTATGGACATTTTAATGATGTTTATTCTTCCAATCCATGAGCCTGGTATGCTCTTCCATCTGTTAACATCTTTCTCTATCTCTTTTTTCAGTGTCCTGTAGTTTTCAACATATAGGTCTTTTACCTCTTTAGTTAGGTTTATTCCTAGGTATCTTAATTTTTTTTGGTGCGATGGTAAATGGGATTGCTTTTTGAGTCTCTCTTTCTGTAATTTCCCACAGATTTCTTGGCATTAACATTGTATCCTGCTACATTGCCAAATTCATTTATTAAGTCAATTAGATTTGGCTGGAGTCCTTTGGGTTTTTTATGTACAGTATCATGTCATCTGCAAATAAAGACAGCTTTACTTCTTCTTTTAGAATTTAGATACCTTTATTTCTTATTCTCGTCTAATTGCAATGTCTAATACTTCCATTACTATGTCAAATAGGAGAGGTGAGAGTGGGCATCCCTGTCTTGTTCCTGTTCTTAGGGGAAATGGTTTTAGGTTTTGACTATTGAGTATGATGTTAGCTGTGAGTTTATCATATATGGCTTTTATAATGTTGAGGTATGATCCTTCTATTCCCACGTTGCTGAGAGTTTTTATCAAGAGAGAGTGTTGGATTTTGTAAATTGCCTTTTCTCCACCAATTGATATGACTATGTGATTTTTATATCTCAATTTGTATATGTGATGTATCATGTTTATTGATTTGCAGATATTGTACCATCCCTGCATTTCTGGGATGAATCCTACTTGGTCATGTTGTATGATCTTTCTGATGTTCTGCTGAATCCGATTTGCTAGAATTTTGTTGAGGATTTTGGCATCTAGGTTCATGAGAGATACTGGCCTATAATTCTCTTTCATTGTCTTGTCTTTATCTGGTTTTGGTATTAGGGTGATGCTGGCTTCATAGAAGGTGTTTGGAAGTGTTCCTTCTTCTTGAATGTTTTTGAATGGTCTGAGGAGGATAGGTTTAATTCTTCTTTAAATGTTTGGTAAAACTCTCCTGTGTAGCCATCTGGTCTGGGGATTTTATTTTCTGGAAGCTTTTTGATGACTGCTTCAATTTCTTACATAATAATTGGCCTATTGAGATGTTTAGATTCTTCCTGTTCGAATTTTGGAAGGTTATATTTTTCTAGGAATATGTGCATTTCTTACACGTTGTCCAATTTGTTAGAATAGAGTTGTTCATAGTAGTTTTTAACAATCCTTTGTATTTTGGCGGGGTCTGTTTTTATTTCTCCTCTTTCATTTCTGATTTTGTTTATTTGGGTCTTCTCTCTTTGCTTCTTGGTGAGCCTGGCTAGAGGTCCATCAATCTTGTTTATCATTTCAAAGAACCAGCTTTTGGTTTTGTTATATTTTGAATTGTTTCTTTGGTCTCCACATTGTTTATCTCCAATCTGATCTTTACTATTTCCTTCCTTCTGTTTACACTGTTTCTTGTTACTCTCTTTCTAGCTCTTTGAG
>PVJN01001507.1:62541-139721 GCA_004026805.1 Lasiurus borealis
TTTTGCAGTAGGTTTGTAGGGCTCTGAACTTCCCTACCAAGACTGCTTTCACTGTGTCCCAAAAATTTTGTTTTGTTGTATTGTTATTGTCATTTGTTTTCATGATGTTTTTTTATTTCTTCTTTGATCTCTTTGGTTACCCAGTCATTGTTTAATTGAATGCCATTTAGTCTCCATGTGTTTGATTTCTTTCTATTGTTTTTATTATAGTTGACTTCCAGTTTTATGCCACTGTGGTCTGAGAAAATGCTTGATATGATTTCTATCTTCTTGAATTTGAAGAGATTTTTCTTATGACCCAACATATGATCTATCTTTGAAAATGACCCATGTGCACTAGAGAAGAATATATATTCTGTGACTTTGGTGTGAAATGTTCTGAAGATTTCAATTAATCCCATCTGGTCTAGTGAGTCATTTAGGATTGATGTTTCTTTTCTGATTTTTGTTTAGAGGATTTGTCCAAAGGTGACAGTGGGGTATTAAAGTCTCCCTACTATGATTGTATTGCTGTCAATTTCTCCCTTAATATCCTCCAAGAGTTTTTTTTATGTATTTTATTGCTCCTATATCGGGTGCGTGTATGTTTACCAAAGTTATTTCTTCTTGTTGGATTCTTTAGTAGTATGAAGTGGCCTTCTTTATCTCTTGTTATGTCCTTCACTTTGATATCTAATTTGTCAGATATAAGTATTGCAACCCCAGCTTTTTTTTCATTTCCATTTGCATGAAATACCATTTTCTATTCCTTCACCCTCAATCTGTGTGCATCTCTTTTCCTGGGGTGGGTTTCTTGCAGACAGCAGATATATGGATCATGTTTTCTTATCCAATCGGTTACCCTATGTCTTTTGATTGGAGCATTTTATCCATTTATATTTAAAGTTATTATTGATAAGTACTTATCTGTTGCCATTTTTAGTTCTTACCCCCCAGTTCCTTCTTTGCTTCCTCTTTCTTTTTATTACAGCAGACCCTTTAACATTTCTTGCATTGCTGGTTTGGTGGTAATATATTGCCTTAGTCCTTTTTTTGTTTTCGAAGCTTCTGATTTCACTTTCAATTTTGATTGAGAGTCTTGCAGGGTACAGTATTCTTGGATTCAGACCCTTCCTTTGCATGACTTTGTATATTTCATTGCATTCCCTTCTGGCCTGATGAGTTTCTGTTGAGAAATAAGTAGCTAGTCTTATGGGTGTTCCTTTGTAGGTAACTTTCTGTTTCTCTCTGGCTGCCTTTAAGATTCTTTGTTGTCAGTGTTTGCCGATTTAATTATAATGTGCCTTGGTGTTGGTTTGTTGAGGTTAATTTTGCTTGGGACTCTGTGAGCTTTTTGGATTTGTGTGGGTTTTTTATTTCCTATATTGGGGAAATTTTCTGTCATTATTTCTTCAAACAGTTTCTCTAATCCTTGTTCAGTTTCCACTTTTTCTGCAACTCCAATTATGCAGATGTTGTTTTGTTTCATGGTATCCCAAAGTTCCCTTAGGCTCTCCTCTTGCTTTTTAAGTTTTTTTTCTAGAAGCTGGTGTACTTAGGTATTTATTCCTACTGTGTCTTCTAGCTCACTTACGTGGTCCTCTGCTTCTTCTAGTCTATTTTTGATGCTTTCTATTGAGTTCTTTGTAGCAGTGATGTCATTTTTCATTTCTTCTTGATTATTCTACACCTCCTCTAGGTTCTTCTGCATTTCTTCTTGTTGTTTCTTCATCTCCTCTTGGGTCTTCTTCATTTCCTCTTGGCTCTTACTCACATTGTCAATTTTGTCTTCCATTCTTTTCATCCACCTTTTGATCATTTCTCTGAACTCTTTCTCTGGCAGGCTTATTTCTGCTTCTATTTCGTTTATTTCCTTTTGTGGTAAAACCTGCCTTCCTGTCTTATGTGGGCTGTTTCTTTTTCTTCCCATGGTCTTTCTTCTCTGGGTGTCTGGTTATGTAGTTCTCTTTCCTATGTTGATTGAAAGGCACAAACTACAACATGACCAGGTACAGCACACAAGGCACTGAGTAGAAATATATTCAGAATGTTAATAATCACAAATAAGGTGATTACCAATTTAAGACAAATTAGGGATAAGTATAGAAAGAAGAAGAGGAAAATGTGAAAAAATAAAAGAAATAAATACCAAAATCAAATTGGGAGAGAGAGAAAAATAAATAAATAAATGTATAAAAACATAAAATAAAATAAGAAAATAAAAAGGAGAAGAAGGAGAAGAAAAGCGGAAGAGAAAAAAGTCAGAGTGAAAAGAAAGAGGATAAGAGAGAAAAGGGGAACAAAATATAGGTGTCAGGAGAAAATACCAATAGAACAGTCATGAATCCTAACAAATGTCAGCAACCAGTACCTGCAGATTAATACAAACTACAAATAACAACCAGTATGAAGGGAGGTGATAAAAAAGAGAGATAAAAAACAAACTAAGTAAAAAAAAAAAACAAAAAGCAAAATAAAATAAGTGGAATAAGTTAAAACCACTTCACCAAAAAAGTACAAAAAATCGATATAATCACCGTTCAGGCAAAGAGTAACAAAAGGTCATAGAGCAAAAGAACTTTTTGGATAGAGAAGTCAAGAAGAGAGAGGTTTGTATGGGCTTGGAAAGGGGATTTGAAATTAGATATATAAGTGCAGTGAAATTTTTATCCAGGTAAAGCGAAAGAATAGGGAGAATCTAAAGTTGGAAAAGGGAAAGAGAAAACAAGATAAGAAAATGGGCAAAGTTAGGAGGAAAGTGTTGGCATACAGTTAGATTTGAGATAGAGTAAAATTATGCTAAAGGAAAGATGAAAATAGAATGTAGAACTCTAATTTCGAAATCAAATAAAGGAAAAATAAAATGACACTTGTTTTTTTTCCAAAATGGTAAAATAATATCAGTACTAATACTAGTTGAAACCAACAATGTAATAATTAAAAAGGTAAAATCAATTGAGGAGGAAAAAATGTTTTTATTAAAAATATGCAAAAATGAAAAAAATATAAAATAAAATGAAAAATTTTTAAAAAAGAAAAAGAAAAAAAAAATAGAATGATCATTCACTCCCGCTATTGTTCTGCTTGGCACTTCTGTTTTCCAGGCCTGAGGGTATTACAGTTCCCTGTGTTCCATTGCAAGATGTGTTTTAATTTCTTTATTCTTTTGTGGTTATGTGAGAGTCAATTTGTGCATCAATATTAAAATAATATTGCTAATCCACGGATGGTAAACTCAGTGAGTTCCAAATTTGGTGGGCTGATTATATGAGCAAATATATTAAATCCTACAGTAACATTTCAGTTGGTTTATGCCTGCTTAAATTTGTATTGGCAAGTCATTCCCTGAGCAGTAAATTCCTACTTTATTCTTAGGTGTCTCTTGCTGGCTTGTTCTGCTGTTTGATGCATACCTGTTCCTGGTTTTTGAAGCTCTCATCCATATACTTCACTCCAGAATTTGTGAACCTCTGAGTTCTGCTGGCCTCTAGTAGATTATGACCCAGTGTTTTCCTCATGCTTACATTTTGTCATCTCTCAGACTATGGCTGGCCTCATTTATACTTTCCCATGACTTGCTTTTACCTGTGATTCTTCTCTCATCCACCATTATTTTGTCTTGATCATTTTCTTTCTCTGCAGTTCTGATCTTCATCTCAATGTTATGTGTGACATAACATCACATTTTGACAAATATTCACTAAAAATCTAAAGGATTCTAAAGCTAGATGCAAGTAGTGTAAGGAGATTATTGTAAATTTTTAAATAATTAGAAATCATTTTGATTTTTTACACATTCAACTCCTCAAGTCTGTATTACTTTCATGCACAGAACCACCCAGAGCTCTGATGGGGTTTGTATGTCTGGATGTTTCATATTCTTGTATCTTTTATAATTCCTATGGCCAGGCCTTCTTATCCTTAAGAAATTCTTCCACATCAATAGTTATTAGCCTACAAAATTTAATGCTTATGTAAATAAAGACTTCCATCTCAAACAATCCAGATAACACCTGTGTTCAGTGCTCATATTTTCTGACCAAGTAAGCATCTACACACCCACTGTTCAGTGTTTATATTGTCATTTAAATGTCTTTCTTCTCACATAGTAGCTCCTCCTCCCACTTCTTATTTACTTATTCATGATTTCACCAGTCTCTCAGAGGGGACATTTGATATTTTTTTTCTGCTCCTTTCTGACACTTTATTGATTGTTTTAATAATACATTTTGCCTTCTTCCAAAGCATTCCTTCACCCTAACAAGCCTCTGTGTCCAGTCTTCTCTCCCAAAACATCCAATACTGTGCCATTCCAAGAGTACTACTATGCAATGTTTTTTCTCTGCTCAAAGATTGTGAATGGTCCACTGCAACCAGAAACTAATTCCTGGGCACTTCACGGCCCTTCACAAAATGGCTAATTATTCTACAGAAGGATCCCTCTGTTCTTCTCATAGTGGACATCATTTCCTGAATACACCTTGTGCTTTTCCAAATTTAAACTTGTTTTTGTTGGTTCTGACACTTTATTTTGTATTTTTTTAAATCTTTATTATTCAGATTATTATATTTGTTTCTCTTTTTTCCCCTCCATAGCACCCCTCCACTCACCTCTGCCCTTACCTCCCTCCCATTGATCTCATCCATAGGCGTATGATTTTTGTCCAGTCTCTCCCTGTACACCCCTCACCCTTTTCCCCCTGAGAATTATCAGTCCACTCCCTTTCTGTGCTCCTGATTCTATTATATTCACAAATTTATTCTCTTGATCAAATTTTTAATTCACTTAATTTTTAGATTCACTTGTTGATAGATATGTATTTGTTGTTCATAATTTTTAATATTTTACCTTTTTCTTCTTCCTCTTCTAAAAGAGTACCTTTCAGCATTTCATATAATACTGGTTTGGAGTTGATGAACTCCTTTATCTTTTTCTTATATGTGAAGCTCTTTATCTGCCCTTCATTTCTAAATGATAGCTTTGCTGGCTAGATTATTCTTGGTTGTAGGTTCTTGCTATTCATCACATTGAATATTTCTTGCCACTCCCATCTGGCCTGCATCATTTCTGTTGACAAATCAGCTGACAGTCGTATGGTTGCTCCCCTGTAGTTAATGAACTGTTTTTCTTAATTGCTGCTTTTAATATTCTCTCTTTGTCTTTTGCTCTTGGTATTTTAATTATGATGTGTCTTGGTGTGGTCCTCTTTGGATTCCTTTTATATGGGGTTGTGTGTGCTTCCTGAACTTGTAAGTCCATTTCTTTTACCAGATGTGGGAAGTTTTCAGTCATAATTTCTTTAAATAGGCTTTCAGTATCTTGCTCTCTCTCTTCTTCTGGCACCACACAATTCTGATGTTGGTATGCTTGAAGCTGTCCCAGAGGCTCCTTACATTATCTTCACATTTTTGGATTCTTTTCTCTTCTTGCTTTTCCAGTTGAGTGTTTTCTGCTTCTTTATATTTCAAATTTTTGACTTGATTCTTGCCTTCCTCTAGTCTGCTGTTAGGACTCTGTATATTTTTTATTTCAGTCAGTGTCTCTAGTTGGTCTTTTTCATCTCCTCTTGGGACTCGCTAAATTTACCCAACATCTCTAGTTGGATCTTTTGCATCTCTAGTTGGTCCCTTTGCATCTCCTCTTGGGACTTCCTAAATTTATCCAACTTTTCTAGCATATTCTTGAAAAACCTTATAAGCGTGGTTTTGAACTCTCTATCCAGTCGTTTTTTTTTCCCTCCATTTCTTTTGTTTGTGATCCCTTCCCTTGTCTCGGCATTTTCACTATGCCGGGAGAACTTCTGTGTTGAATTCAGCCTTATGATACTAGACTTGTAAAAGTGAAGAAGCCTTCGTTGAGCTTGGGATGGGTGGAGTCTCAGGGCTTAAGGGATCGCGTTGTCTTCCAGTCGGCCCTGCCCTCCAAGGCCCCTGAGTCTCATGTGACTGGGTAATCGCTGGAGTGGTCCTTGTGCATGCGCGTGCCTGCAGTGCCTCTAGACTGCTGCCTTTCCAGCTCCCCTGCGCACCTGGAGTCTAGGTCTCCAGGATTTCAGCCGAAACAGGGGCTTAGTGGAGTCAGAAGTGGCACAGTTGGGAGGGTCTGTCTCCCGCCCACTTGAGAAAGCCAGCAGCACAATCAACAGTCTGTCCTCTGCGCAGTGCCATGCGTGCTATCAGTCCTCTGATCTTTTGTGACTCCCCTAAATTTCCATGTACCTTTTCCTTTTCACAGTCCAAACTCCCCCCGTATGAGTTTCGCCTGGATTTGGTGTTGAGTGTCGTAAGATAAGGAGTTCAATGCCATTGGGAATCTCTGTTTCCCTCCCATCAGAGAAAGCAGCCAGGTACTCCGGCACCTGCTCTCTCAGTGCACGTATCTCTGTACCTCAGCTTTTTGCAGCTCCTCTGGGTTTCTGTGAGCCCTCTCTTTCCTTCTAGTTGTAGAATTTCCACTAAGCCAGTTTTCCTGTGGTTCTGGATGATGTCCATTCTGTCTTTTAGTTGTAGTTTTGAAATTGTTGTACAAGGCAGCAGTGTAGGTGTTTACCTATGCCGCCATCTTGAATTCTCCTCTGTATTTTTTCTAATATGTCACTTTCTGCATAAACTCTCAAATCATCACAGCTGAGAGCATTCTTTTCTCTGAGTTCAAAATACTTCTAATAATTCATATGGTATTTATTGCTTTCTTCTTTGTACTGTAACTATGTATAGCTTGTCTTCAGAAATTGACTAAACTTTTCTTGATATGTCAAAACATACTCATTTTTATATACTCCCCCTGCATCATCATCATTAATTTATTGATCTTGTCCATAGTAGCTTATAGATAATTATTTATTGAATTATTTTAAATAATTGAATGTTGAGCTAACTAATTAATGAATTTAATTAATGAATGAACAAAATATACCCTCTGAATAGAGTTTCATGTTTGTATTAGGGAAAAAAAATATAGTTTTATTTTATAAGGTATTTGCATCTCTTTCTATATTCCCTCAAAGATAGTACTGTTTGAAACGGAATCAAATGCTAGCCTTCTGGCAGAAAATTATTGGGTAGCAGTGCCACAAAAGTGAAACTGAGACTATTTAATCATTCAAGTCCCATAGAGTAAAATAGAACTGCTAGGCAATATGAATGAGCTGTGAGATACATTTAAATATATAATATTGGAGTATTTGTCCAAAAGCAATGGTGATTGAATGTTGATTTCTAGATAGGATTAATAAGAGAGTATTAAATACTCTACATTAAACTACATTAAGGAAGTCAGATATGTCTTGGCAGGAACTTTGGGATTTTCATGTGAATAAAATATCTGGGCAGGAACAGTTTTTTTCTAACAAAATGCATTGTCTTTATCATAGTGAACAACAATTGGAAAATATGGTATAGATATACTTTATATAATCACTGCAGGACCAGTGTTTGAGCTAAAGAAAACTCTATGGGATAGGAAAAATAATTTTGAAAATCTTAAGATAGTATAGAAAACTATACTTTGGAAAACATATTTCATATGAACAAATTAGAACCCCCTCCCACACACACATACAATTGCACTAAAAATGATCAATAAATCTACACTAATAAAAAAGTGCAAATTGACCATATGATACCTACCAACCAATCAGGAGTGAGTATGAAAATTAACTCAACAAAGATGGTGGATTAATTTGCATACACAGTATCCAGGTGGCAGGGAGTGGGTCAGGATGCTTGTGTCATTGCCATGGCTATGATGCAGGCATTCTGCACATCCTCAGCAGCTCTGGGCCTTTGGGCAGAGTGGAAAACAGAAAGGAAGCTCTGGGCTGCAGTGAAAGTGGTTCCAGCAGCCCAGGGAAGGAAGGCCCATTCTTGCATGAATCTTTGTGAATAAAACTTCTAATATAAATATAATCCACTTTAAACTACTTAAATAGTATAATACTCTAGTCTGTTTCTATGTTTTGCTCATATATTCTTCTTATCACTCTTGTTTTGAAGTAGATATTTTTTCTTTTATATCTTATGCATTGTTCATGAATCAGTTTCTGGGAGGGACTCTTCGCCCAAATATAAGATGCCTTTCTTTATTAAAAAAATTTTTTTCTCACTTATTGGATTTTAGAACATTCCCCAAAGTAGAAATTTTTCCAAACTCTTCCTATTAACAATAGCCCAATATTAGATTTGGCTAAATTATTTCCCAGCTTTGAAGAATTATTTTAAGGTAATTTTTCTCTAATATCTTCTCCTCATTAACTTTTACCATTCCTTTCCATTTCTCCTTTTATCACCTCATGTTTCTACATTTCTAATAATTTATAGATAGTGTGACTTCATTTATTCTGAATTTTTAATTCTTCCAATAGAGTCACATATTCCTAAACTTGGTGAAAAGAAGGGTTCATTGGTGGGAGAAAATTTTTGAAACTGCTTTATACCTCACATAAAATGTCAGGTCTATCAGTAAAATTAGGCAAAATTCCAATGTGAAACCTATCTCAAATGATTTATTAATCAACTATAAATAAAACCTACTATTTTCCTAGGGTTCTTATAGAGATCTTGTTTTACTTTGTGTCTTTTTACTTTTGATGACTTATTACAAGTTCCCTTGGTATTTGACTTAGGATTTAGCAAGGAGTGTTATATATAATTTGTAAAACTTGAGACACCTTAATATACAATATTGGTCACCATAAAATGGTTTTCTGAAGTTGAGATTTTATTGATCCTTACAGGTCCTGTTGAGCTAAGAAATAAATCCTGACAAATAGAAGGCCCCAGTTATATTCTCTGTTTAAACAGAGGTAGTAGAAATATTCTTGGACAGAATAATATACTTTTTCAAACAAAATCCTTAAAAAAAGGAATGGAAAATGTCAGAAAGAAATACTAGATTAACTCCAATAAGAAAGAAAATTAATATTAATGTTACATTGGTTTCACATCTTCTTTGCCAATAGTAAAAAAAACATATACATGGTATTAATGTTCTGACAGATCAAATGTTTTACATCTCCACATGCATTACAAAAACTGGTGTTCTAGTCAAATGTTTTGGTGATGCTTCATGGCTATATAATTAACTGGGAATGGTCTCTTTCCAGGATGCAGAGCAGAAGAGTCTGATGCCCAGGACATTCAAAGGGAAGTCAGTGTACTCTTTCTGCATTCTTTTCATCAGGCAGTCAGTGTAAAAATAGCAACAAAAATGGTGCCATTGAAATGTCCTTTACTTTCTTTTCAACTTATTAAAAAGGCAAAATGGAAGAAGAGAGGGTGCCCTACCAAATAATTTTGTATTATTCTTTGTAGACATAATATTGTCATGTTATCTCAACAAACTGATTCTTGTATGGAGTTGGGGGGAGAGGGGTTTACTCTGATCTCATTCTAAAAATTTCAAAATGTGCAATGTAAATATCCTTTAATACTTATATTTTTCATACTTTTGTCATCGTTTACCTACCACATGTAAAAAAAAAAAATTCTCCTAAGCCAGTGTCGGTAAACTCATTAGTCAACAGAACCAAATATCAATAGTATAATGATTGAAATTCCTTTTGAGGGAGCCAAATTTTTTAAACGTAAACTTCTTCTAATGCCACTTCTTAAAATAGTCTTGCCCAGGCTGTGGTATTTTGTGGAAGAGCCACACTCAAGGGGCCAAAGAACTGCATGTGGCTTGCAAGCCACAGTTTGCCAACCATGGTCCTAGGCCATAAAAAGGCAACATATTCTTCTGCTGATGCCAAGGAATAAGTTGAGAAAATTCCAAGTTATACAGTGCTACACATAGATCTAATAGTTAAATGTAAGCAATTTATCTTGTAAAAAGGCATTATTTACTAGGAGGTTCCATCACTGTATTACATAAGTTGCCTTCCTTCTCTAAAGGCCATCAGAGCAATGGATTGCTTTATTCGACTTGAAAGTAGCAACACTTGTAATCCTTGGATTTTATACCCAAACTAGAGTCCCAGTGCATGAAATCGCTAGGTCCCTAGGCCTAGCCTGCAATCAGGGCCATCATATGTCTGTTCACCAGTCACCAGTCCCACCCTGCTACCGACACCCCCCTGGATCCCTGTTCTCCATCTGGCAATCTATCAGAGCCTGAAGGCTGGGGGGAGGGACCAAGAGGTCAGCCATTCTGCCCACTTGCCAGTCCTTAGTCTCTCCCTTCTGTCTACACTTACCCTAGTTCCCCATGGTTCCCTGTTCACCATCCAGTGATCAGAGCCTGCAAATTGGAGGAAAGGACCAAGAGGTCTGCCTTCCACCCACTCGCCAGTCCCCAGTTCCTCACTGTTGCCGCCCAACTCAATTCCCTGTGGTTTTCTGTTGGCCATCCAGTGATCAGCGCCTGCAAACTGGGGGAGAGGACCAAGAGGTGATCAAAGCACCTCATAGCGACTGGTCAATCAGTTGTTCTTATCATTAAGCCATTATGGTAGCTGTTTTTTTTATTATATAAGATTCTGTGTGAACTTGCAGTCTCACATGATAGTCACCAGCCACAGGTGGCTATTGAGTTTTTTAAATCTAGCTAATACCAATTGGAATGTTCTATACTGTAAATTACACATAAGACTCCAAAGGCTTAATACAACTAATAATGTAAAATATTCCATGAATAATGTTTACACTGATTAAATATAAAAATTAAAAATTTGAGTTTGTTGGGTTAAATATATCATAAAAATTAATTTGGCTTATTTTTAAATGTTTTAATGTGGCAATAAGAAGATTTAAAATCATATATTCCCCTTATATTGCTACTGAATATTGATGACAGAAATTGAGCTATCCTTCCATAAGATTTTATCTCAAATTAATGTACACAGACACTTATAAACATCACCTAATTGCTACTGTTATAAAAAATGCTATAGTAAGGTATTGGCAAAATAAAAGTTGGTATCATTTATAAAAATCTTCATAATTACCTAATGATAACAGTTCACTAATGTTATTATTAATTGTCACATAGTTGGTCACTTCTCCTTGGTCTAAATTCAACAATTGTTCTTAACCTCTCCAATCTGAGGGAAAGACAACATTGCTATGTGGTGGCTTCTTGGAGACTAACATCCAATCCCTAGAGTACAAGCCTCTCTCACCCCATGTTTGTTTTTCTGACTTGTGTACAGCCATGTTCTATCTAAATGTGACTTATGTTTTACTGTTGTAAATCATGCTTGTGGATCAAATTAAAATCAGAATACCAAGGAGTTAAGAAGAAATAGTGACAAGAGATAGAAAGAAAGAACTCCAGTTTCATCTTCCTTTAAATCCCAAATCCTGCAGTGTAGATATCAGAGTAAATATGCAAAAATAAAAGCTAGCTTCCTCTTCCAGGGGGCAGTGGAGGCAGTAAGCTATGGAAAGATGCTCCAGCAGAGAAAGGTGGAACCGAAAGAGAGAGAGAATGCAGGACACACTAATCCAGGCCGTACTTTCTTCGAACTCTCCTATTGTTCTGGGTCATAAGAGACAATGACTCTCAATAACAGTTTCTATAACCCATTAAATGATGCATGTATAAAAAATGCATCAGGCAAAAAATACACATTTATCTAAGAACCATTTTGCTTTCTTAAGTGGTAATTTCTGATGCTTAAATCTACAAATTTGAAAATGCACAACAAAAATCTAAAAGAATTTGAACCACAGAGAATATACTGCTGGATGTATTCTTTTTAATTTTTTGAGGTGGAAATATTGCTTAAGGATACTCTCAATTTTAGGGAGATTGTGATTTTCTTATACAGAAATTAAAATTTCCAGCAGGTCTTTCTAAAATTTTTGCTTGAAGGATCTTTGCATCAAACCATGTTACTGGCCTTGCACCTCTGAAACCAAATGCAAATCTGTGATCCTTTGAGAAATGAGCTTATTTTACTCCTGAAAGTCTTTTCAGGATTGTGGTTATCTTAGTAATGCTAGGGGGTATGAAAACAATATAAATTGGCAGATACAACTCTCTTTTGCCTGAGATAAATGGCCTATCAACTTTTCTCTGCAAATTCCAGATTCTTTTCAGTCTTGGCACTCACAGCCTGCTGTATTCCCATAACTGAAGCCAGCAATTCATTGAAGAAGGGATGATCCTGTTTAACATAGAAGGTCTCAGAAGGAAGCAATGAGTAACAGGTGTGTTTTATCTGAAGCCTAGCCAAATGTCCTACAGAGGCCCCCTCAGCAGCCTGGCAAGCTATACAGTGCATGTGGAGGGGAGGCTAGATCTATGGCTAAGTACATGTGTCCATATCACTAACTTCAACTACTAGTTTGAACTGCTGTTCACAGCAGCCCTTGCTTCTTGAAAAATGGCTTCAACACAATAAGTTTTATTTTCTTACATCAACTGAAATTACTAACTCCTCAATATGTCTCCTTCACTCTCTCAAAGCACATATTTCAGACATCCATTCACAAAGCAAAGAGGTTAAATGCACTAGGAGGCATTTAACTGAGGTATATTTACATTATAGAAAATAACTTCCTCGATTGATTTTTGTATTGGTTTGTGTTCCTCAGTGGTAGACCTGAGACAGAGTAGGGAAGACAAGGTAGCGAAGGCACATCATCAAATCAACTATTACGGTATATCACTGAAGTTTACCTGTGCTGGGGAAATCCTGGGAGCCAGTATGAAGATCATGCCTCCAAGTTATACCAGTCATGGGACAAGGAGACTGGTGCAGCTTATCATCACCTCCCTCTAGTCTTTGGTTAAGTGCTGCTCCAGAGTGGTCCTCAGCACAACTAGCCCCAGGCTTAGGCTGATGACACTTGCTCAACAGCCAAAGATCTCAGAAAAGGAATATAGGTTCTGGAACTTGGAAGTCAGATGAGCTTGCACAAATTGTTAAGGATAAGGGTATATAGATGGGGCACAAGGAACATCTCTGACAGTTTTGTTATTCAGTGGTTCCATTAAATCTTTAGAGGGGTGGGGAGGACAACTCTGTAGATTAAAGAATGCAATAGCCCATTCTAGTAGCTATGGAATTGTAGAATCAAATGGAATCAGTGTGGAATTTGAAACAGGATTTTACTTACATTCTCACTTATTCCATCTCTGCTTCCCCTTTCTTGACTACAGAGGAAACATATGGCTTATGTTTGATTTTGCATACTAGACTGTGCTGCCGACATTCTCAACTTTTCTACAATCTAATTTATTATCTCTTGGTTTCTTTTAGAATCTGATCTGAATTATAGCAAAATTCTTTTAATACTTTCAGCCAGAGCTGTATTTTGTGAAACTTTTCTGGTATCTCTCATTTACCCATTCTGATTTTATATATAAACTAGAGGCTTGTGTCCTTTAGCCCAGCCTGCTCATTCTCAAATCTGGAACCCTTTGAGGGATGCCCGACTGTCTGTTTAGGCCCTGCTATCTTCTTGCCTGCAGCAGGGGACATTCCCAGCTTGCCCCTGACCTCTTGTGTGCACACCAGCTCAGAGCACTTGGGTCCCAGGGATGTTCCTGCTCTGACCCTGGCTGCTCCGCACCTGTGTGAGTAGGCTGGAGTGGCTGAGGTTGTTCCAGGACTCTGACTGCTTAGGGCCTACAGGCTCAGAATGGCTTGGGCCCTGAGGATGTCTGTCCCCAGGACACAGGTTGCTTGGTGCTGGCATGCTTTCAAGTCGTCACTCTGCCCCTAGCCGCTCCCCTATTTGGATCGGGCCTAAACGGACAGTCAGCATCCCTCTCACAATTCAGGACTGTTGGCTCCCAACTGCTCACCTGCCTGCCTTCCTGGTTGTCCCTAACCACTTCTGTCTGCCAGCCTGATCATGTTTAACCACTCCACTGCCAACCTGATTGATGCCTAACTGCTCCCCTGCCAGCCTGTTTGTCCCTAACTTCCCTTCCCTGTGGTACTGGTAACACCTAACTGCCCTCTCCTTCAGGCCTGGTCATCCCTAACTGTCCTGCTCTTCAGGCCTTGGTCCCCTCCACCTGCCCTTCTCTGCAGGCCCAGTCACCCCCAACTGCTTCCCTCTGCCAGCCTGTTCACCCCTAACTATCCTCCCCTGCAGGCCATCTTGTGGTGGTCATCTTGTGTTCATATGGTAGCAGGATCTTTTGACCACATGGGGGCAGTCATCTTGTGTGTTGGAGTGAGGATCAATCTACATATTACTCTTTTATTAGAAAGGATAGAGGCCTGCTGCATGGGTGGGGGACAACTGGTTTGCCCTGAAGGGTATTCTAGATCAGGGTGGGTGTTCCCTTGGGGCATGGGATGGCCTGGGTGAGGGGCCTGTGTTGGTTTTTCAGGCTGGCCACACCCCCTGACAATCCTGGAAGAGGCCCTGGTATCTGGGATTTATTTATCTTCTACAATTGAAACTTTGTAGTCTGGAACAGAGCCAGGCCTTCTGCTCGCACAGCCATTGGAACTTTGTTGCCTTAAGCAGAGGCCTGCTGGCCAGGGTGTGTTGAAAGCTTGGCTTCCTCCATAGTCAGGGTCAACCCAAGCCTTGCTCAGTGGCAACAGCCATTGAAACTTTGTTGCCTTAAACAGAGGTCTGCCAGCCAGGTTTTGCAGAAAGCTTAGCTTCCTCTATCACCAGGAGCAACCCAAACCTCCCTCCTGCTCTTTCTGTGGCTATAACCATCTTGGTTAGGTTAATTTGAATACTTACTCTGATTGGTTGGTGGGAATGGCTGGTGTACATGGCTTGCAAGTGTAGCATAGGTATGGTAAATTCACATATTACTCTTTTATTAGATAGGACATATACTAGGGATCTCATGTATTAAATTTGTGCATGGGGGGTGGTCCCTCAGCCCTACCTGCACCACCTCCAATCTGGGATCCCTCAGGGTATGTCCTACTGATGGCTAAGGCCTGCTCCCCATGGTTCTCTGCCTTCTGTAGACCTGCCTGCTTGACACCATCACAGGCACTGGTGTATGCTCTCGCAGGGGCCTTCTTGCCCTTATCCACCCGGGTCAGGTGCAAGCAGGGCCCTGCTGTCTTCTTGCCTGCAGCAGGGGACATTCCCAGCTTGCCCCTGACCTCTTGCGTGCACACCAGCTCAGAGCACTTGGGTCCTGGGGATGTTCCTGCCCTGACCCTGGCTGCTCCGCACCTTTGTGAGTAGGCTGGAGTGGCAGAGGTTGTTCCAGGACTCTGACTGCTCAGGGTCTACATGTGGGCCTTTAGGCTCAGAGTGGCTTGGGTACTGAGGATGCCTGTCCCCAGGACACAGGCTGCTTGGTGCTGGCATGCTTGCAAGTGGTCACGCTGCCCCCAGCTGCTCTGTCATCTTTGTTGGGTTAATTTGCATACTCACTCCTGATTGGCTGGTGGGCATGGCTTGTGGGTATAGTGGAGGTATGGCCAATTTGCATATTACTCATATATTTATCCTTCCTTGATCTTATCCTAAACATGCCCATATCTTGGTCTTAACTATTCACTACAATACTTCTATGACATTTTCTTTCTTTTTTAAAACTTATTTTAGGTTTCTTTTAAAATTTATTTTTTATTTTAAATTTGGCCTTCGATATTATACTAATTTCAGGTGTACAACATAACAGTTAGACATTTATATCACTTATGAAGAGACCCACCCAATAATTTAAGTACCCACCTGGCGCCATATATAGTTGTTGCAATATTATTCACTATACTCATTATGCTGCATTTTACACTCCACATTAAGATTCTCCATTTCATGGAGCTATACTGATAATAAAACAAACACATAGAAATTCTTCATATGCAAAGATTCACCAATGCTTACCCAGTTATCTCTCCCATATGTTTGAAGATTTGATTATATGCATGGTATATTTTAATATTTAAACTAGCATATTTACATGTCTTGGGCAGATAGGGAATTTCTGTAGCCTCTTACAGATTATAGTATCTAAGTTCTTTCTTTCACATTAGGGGCACCAGAATATATTTATTTTTTTGACACATTCCTCTCATATTTGCTTTCACATCACCTTGTGCTGGCCACTAGCTGTCTCATATCATGCATTTTATAGCTACATTTCTAAATAAGATTTGCAAAATTAAATTTTAGAATGCTGTTTTTCTTATGAAAATCTTTGTTTCCCCTCTTTTTGGATTACTTCCTCAAAATGATTTATGGCTCAATTTTAAAACTCTCACATTGAGTTAAGATTGAAATGGGTTGATATGTGTATATTGCTTTGCTATAGATTAAGCTGTGAGAAAACTACAATGGAAATCCCACCATCTAATTTATTTCATTTTCAGGTGATGAAAGAGATATTTAAACAGAGAAGCCAATCACACTGTTTGAAACAACCCTTTCAAATTTTCTTAGGCTTTTCTATTGAGTCATTATAGGCACACGGAGTTAGATTTAAGGAAATCAATGGGAGTGATCATAAACAATCCTATGAATTAACCTTTTCTGCACTTCTTTTTAACTCTGAATTTTAATGCACTCTTGATAGATCCCTAAAGCATAGTGTCTGTTATATCAGTTCCAAGTACTGCTCCCTGAAGGTTTGTAAGAGTGTGGCATGGCAACCACTAAAACTAAGATGTCTGAGCCCTTTAGACTAAGTGTAAGGGGATCAAAGCTTGAGGAATCACATCCATTGCCAACATGGGATAAAATATCTATTAATCTCAGAAATCTGGAAAGAAATATTTATGATGATCTGAAATCTTTACATTTAACAAACTTACAATGCATCAAAGCTCATAGGGAGAGTAATATTTTCTAGACTTTCTCAAATACCTTTTAATATATCATTTGGAGGGAAAAACGAAAAGCTCTACATATGCTACCAAATATTTAATCTCTGTTTCAAAAACCAAACACACCAAGAAGACTTAAAATTAAATATTTTGTCTTTTTTAGATTAAAAAAATTAAAAATCTATAATAAAGATGTTCAGATTAATTTTTGTGAGATGTTTGTATTCATAATTAAGAGTTACATATCTACCCACATATATTTGGATAAGGCTGTATAAATGATGTCAGAGGTGAGAGTGTTGAATTTTACATGAGCCCTGTGAGGCTGAAAATGAAAACAATGAATGTAAAAAAAAAATCTCATCAACCTTCTTGTTTCTGGAAATTACTTATTGAAAAAAAAAAGTTTCCCCCTTATGACTTAAATAAGATTCCTCAATACCTCCCTTCTTTTACTTATTTCAAGTTAATGCATACACCCTTCCAATTCCCATTTTTACCCTAATAAATAATTATCTAAATTGTTTGTTCTTAATGATCAGCAAAAAAGAAAAAGCTTTGAGAGAGGGCATTGCAAGTGAACATATAAAAGTAGAACTTTACCCGAACTTGCAGAAACCTGCTATGGAAGCTAGTCTACAGTAAAAAACCCTGTAAGCCAGCTTGCTCAAGGTCAGACTTGCAGGACCTGATTGCTATCTCTGGTAACATTCTAGGAAGCTAAACAATGACTTCTGTAACAATCAGTCCTCAAATGGCCAGAATTTGGTTAATAACTGATAGCATCCATATGTTTTGTTACTGCACCCCTAACCAATCATAGAGGACACCCTGCTTCTAGTTAGTCTGCTTGTAGTCTCTCCAGGCCAACAGACTCCAAACAGGTCACACCTGAAGCTTTCCCTTTTTCTAGTACAAAGCTTTTCTAATCCTCTGCCTGTGTTTGAGTTTCTACCAAACCCAAGTCATGTTGGCTGACACTCTTGCTATAAGGAGCTCTGAATACAGCCTCTGCTTACCTCATTTTGTTGGTCTTTGTTTATTTCCACAGCTTGATAACCAAATTTTGGTTTAAGTTCTCTCTTTCCCCTGAGTCTCTAAGGTTTGCCACCCCACAACCTGAGCCAGTATACAGACCCTTCAGAGTAAACAGTATCTGATCTACTGTATGGTCACAATATCCCTTTCATCCCTGTTCTCCACACCCAATATTTTCTAGCTTTGTTCACTTCTCTCTATAAAACAAAAACTGTTTCGCTGAAACTTGAGACTCCTGCATCTCTTATAGAGTGCTCTCTCTGCACAGTGGTCCCCTTCCCTACTGCACCCCACCCTCCTCCTTTGCAGGAATCCTTTCACATAATGTCTCCTTTCACCAAGTATGGATTTATTTATGTATGCATTTATGTATGTATGTATGTATGTATGTATGTATGTATTTATTTACCTGACAGAGCATTTATGAAAAAGTTGATGATCTACATACGCATATTACTTATACTTAAAATTTTATTTTGTGTGAGAAGATGAAAGACAGTTTCTGTATGTATGGTATGTGGCAGGGGACTGCAAAGTGGCTGGCCAAAACCATCAATGCAGAGGAAAAGCAGCACTGGGCTTACATTCTGCTGAAACAGGTATTTGACAGAACAAGTTAAAGACAGGAGTTACAAGGCCAATATGAACTTGGATTTTATTGAGCCTGTCTTTGCATAGATTTAGGCGACAGGATCCAGGATGATGCACCATCAACATATATAAACATTTTTATTATTTTCCCAAAAATTAATATTAGTAATGAGGAATGGTTAGGCATACTAATTCTTATGAGAAAATTCATCTAGAGAGAACACATTCATGATTCAGGGAGCAAAGCTTTTTTTTGTACCTGATTAGTCAGCCAAATTCATAATTAACCTTTTTTTTTTTTTTGCAAATGTACTGAGTCTAAGGAATTATGTACTTTTATAAATGTACTGAGTCAAAGGAATTATGTACTTTTATTGAGTTTTCATTAGAGATACAAGAAAAAAAAATATTTTACTTATCAAGCAAAGACCAGATTCTAGTTTCGCGACACTCTAAAAAAAGGGCTCCAAATGAAGCATGCTTCAAGCACCATCAGAAAAGCAGCAGAGCCGAGACCACCAGTTTGGCTCAGTGGATGGAGCATTGGCTTGTGGACTGAAAGGTCCTGGATTCAATTTCGGTTGGGGGCATGTGCCTTGCTTGCGGGCACATCTCTACAGTGGGGCATGCAGGAGACGGCTGATAGATGTCTCTCTCTCATCGATGTTTATAACTTTGTCTCTCTCCCTTCCTCTCTGTGAAAAATCAATAAAATATATTTAAAAAAATTAAAAAAAAGAAAAGCAGTAGAGTTCTACTAAACCTCATTCCCTACTTTCATCCTGTTCATCGTATTCTTAAAAGGACAACCTGCTTTTGCTATAATTAATACTGCTTTCAATCTTGCTCATTACAATAATATGTATTGCTTAGCACTTATATATCTTTTACTGTTTGCCAGGCACATCCTAAAAGCTTTTTGTATAGTATTCTATTTAATGCTCACAAATCAGTTATGATGTAGGCATTATTATCACCAACTGTATTTTATTGATTAAGAAATTGAATCAGAGAAATAATAAAAACATACACAAGGTCACACAGCTAGTAAATGTGAACGCTAAGAATTAAGCTCATACTGACTGATTTTATAAATATGCCACCAAATCACTAAACTGCTTAGGTTACAGAGACCCCCTTGAATAGAATGATCACTACCAACATCATCTTGCTTGACATGTAGCACCCAATCTAAAGTCTGCTTTTTCTATGATGTTCTATTTTACATCCATTACCCTAGCCTAGAAAACCTTAAAATCTGTATATCCACTTGGCACATATAAAATATTTTCTTAGTCATTAAATAAATTTTACAGGCAGGATGACCTTTTTCAAATTTTTCTTTCATTTTAAGTAATATTTTCTTATTGCAAAAAAGTCAAAAAATTGAAAATCATAAAAGAAACAACAGCAGTCATTTCCCCAAAACTAAACCTCATTATCTTTCTTTAGTAACTTTCTAATGGAATAAAATCATGGGTGTGGAGGTGGTGATGTGGTGCGGTATATATATGAAAACAAATTATCAATGCTTGAACATACTTTTAATATGTAAAAAGAATTAGTAGCCCACTATACATGTTCACTTTGTTTTCTTTTCCACTTAAGAATTATTTCAGACATGTTTTCATGTCTAAAAATACTGATCACCTTCATTTCTTTCAATAATTGCAAAAATTTTTGTTGTAAATAATATAAAATATATAGTGACATGTAGAAATGTTGCTTATTTAAAAACTAGAGGCCCATTGCATGAAGATTTGTGCAATAGACTTTCCTTCCCTTGGTTATTGGCACCAGTTTTCCTCTGGCACCCTGGACCCAGACCTTCACTCTGGCCATCACCTTCTGTCTTTGCTCAGAGCCTTCAGTCTTCTCTGCTCCAGCTATAGTGCCGCTCCTGTACCTCCTTCCATAACCTGCCCTCCACCTCGTAGCAGGTGTCCCAACCTGCCTGGCCACTCTGCGCCTCTGTATGCAAATCAACCTGCCATCTTTGTTGAGATAATTTGCATATTCACTCCTAATTGGTTGGTAGGCATTGCAGAAGTAGGGTAAATTTGCATATTTCTCTTTTATTAGTGTGGATTTTGTCATTGCAGTATGCTAAAATAAAGTCTTTACATATAGAACTTGATATTTTTTTATTTATATTTTATTGATTTCAGAGAGGAAGGAAGAGGGAGAGAGGTATAGAAACATCAATGATGAGAGAGAATCATTGATTAGCTGCCTCCTGCATGCCTCCCAGTGGGAATTGAGCCTGCAACCTTGGCATGTGACCTGACCAGGAATCAAACTGTGACCTCCTGGTTCATAGGTTGATGTTCAATCACTAAGCTATACCAGCCAAGATATAATTTGAAATTTTTAATAGTGTATCCAGTATACAAGTTCCCAGCAAATATTAAAAGATTCATACATTTTACTATAGACAATGACAAATTGCTTGTAAGAGGGTTTGCAATTTACACTCTGATCAATGATGAGTGACAGTTTCCTTGCAAATTTTCCAGTACCAGATATAAAATACTTTTGACAAATAAAGAGGTGAAGATGTTATCACATTTTTTTATGTTTTTGGTTTGTTTGCATTTACCTGGTGATGTATGATCAAGTGATTATTTTAACAGGATTTTTGTAATGCATACACACACACAACATACATACAATCAATTTTGTAGCTAGTATTTAAAAAAATATTTACTATTAAGGGAAGACATTTTGCAATGTAGAAGTGAGACACTTGAGGTAATGTATACTCTGAGTGTCCAGATTATTATGATTCCTGCACGCATAATCATCTGACCACTTGCCCTAATATTTTGGTTCAGGGTATAGAGCTTTGGCTTGCAGACTCAAGGGTCCCAGGTTCAATTCTGGTCAAGGGCATGTACCTTTGTTGTGGGCACATCCCTAGTAGGGGGTGTGCAGGAGGCAACTGATTGATGTTTCTCTCTCATCAATGTTTCTAACTCTCTCCCTCTCATTTCCTCTCTGTAAAAAATCAATAAAATCAATCAATCAATCAATCAATCAATCAGTCGATGAATCTGGCCACTCAGTGTATTTGTATCTCAAATGGATACCAAAAGTATTCTAGACTTTTGCTGGACATCAACCACCTATTTGCCCTGAGCTTTCTATCAGCCAGTGCAAAGGGGAAAACTGATCAGGTGCACAGTTTATAGTATAGTTGATATCAAATAAATGAGGTACTCAAGAGAAGTACACTGAGTGGCAAGATTAGTATGCATTCAGAGATCATAATAATCTGGCCACTCAGTGTATACAATAGGAGAGAACATCATATAATAAGAGTGGTCTTCTAAGATGGAGCAGAGTTATTAGGACCTATTCAAAGAAGCTTATGAAACTATCATATGTTTGTCCTTTCCTTGTTTTACCTGAGACATGGAAGAGAGAGAAATTGTGTTTTTACTTCATGGGTTTCCAAGGAAAGTACTGCATATACTAGTAGTCATGATATGGAGCATGGGATTCTGAATGTTGAGATTCATTCAGTTATTGGATGACATGGACATGACTGATAATAGTATGTCTTGATTGTGATGAGAAATTTAAGTATGGCTGTGAAGTTAATGCTTGGGAATAAGAAGGGAGACTTTGGTAAACTGCATTGTAGTTTCCCAAATCTTCACTACCTTCCTGTAACAAATGAACATATATACATACTCTGCCAACTGTCTTTGTAGTGCCTGCTTGAGGAATACATGACCTATATATACCCTTGTTTATATGACTTCGGCATAGTCTTTTAGCTTGTTTTGGAGAGTATGTAAAACAAAGCCCTTAAATATGTAACTTTGGTTTAACATGACCTCTTGGATTTAGTATCCTATATAATAAAAGAGTAACATGCAAATTAACCATCACTCTGTGACAAAAATGATGGTGCCCACAGCCACAAGATGGCAGCTCCCACTCCTCTCAGCCCCGCCAGAATCTCCCAGACTCAGGGTGGTCTGCTGCTGACAGCCGGCAGAGTTAGTGACCTAATGGAATGCTGCCCAGGGGCCCTCCTGACCCTTTATAAAAAACAAAAACAAATTCACTCCCCACAGAGCAATTCCTTGCCAGCAGTGGCAGCCTGGGTTGGGGTCTCAGCCCTCCCCACAGCATGATCCCCTGCCGTTGCTGGTAGTCTGAATTGGAGTCTCAGCCTAGCAGGGGCATTTGATCCCCTCCAAGCTATGGCAGCCTTGGGTCTCAACCACTGAGTCACACTAGCCAGGCATATATGGAGGAATCTTAAATGTTTCTTAAAAAAAAAAAAGGAATATATATATATATATATATATATATATATATATATATATTCCTTTCTCCCCTTCTTATCTATATAATTGATTTTTTTAGATAAGAAGGGAAAGGAATAGAGAGCTAGAAACATCTATGAGAAAAAAACAGCGATCAGCTGCCTCCTGCACACTATCCACTGGGTATGTGCCCCCAACCAAGGTACATGCCCTTGACTAGAATTGAACCTGGCACCCTTGAGTCTGAAGCCTGATGCTCCATCCACCTAGCCAAGCCAGTTAGGGCTGTCCAATATGTTAAAGAAAAAACCCTATCTAATAAAGAGGGAATATGGAGGGGAGGGTATTTAGGGTTGACTGGGTTGTTAGGGGAGGGCAGTTGGGGATGATTGGGCTGGCAGGGGAGTAGATAGGCATCAATCAGGCTGGCAGGTTAGAGGGTAATCTGGCTGGTAGGCAGAAGCGGTTAGGGTCAATCAGGCTGGCAGGCACTTAGTTGGGAGTCATTAGTCCTGAATTGTGAAAGAAATGTCTGACTGCCTGCTTAGGCTCAATCCCACAGGACCATATTGCCCACATTATTTAAAGAAAGACTTACAGCTTTTAAGTAACCTCATCAAGATGCTATATTAATGAAGAGACAGATATATTAGAACATAAAATGGGATTTTTTTTTAATTACATATTACTGTCTTTAAAAAAAAAATTAGTCATGGAACACAGTGGGGTAAGGGAAGTTCCAAGGACATATATTGGGAGGTAGGGAATGTCTTACTTAAAATAGAGTAAAATGAGAAAAGAAGGGTTGGAATTTAAGAAGGGCAAAACAATGGAGTGGCATATAACAGATAATAAGAAAATAACTCAGGATATTTGAATTTTGAAGTATCAACATTCCTTTGATAAGTCAAGTCAAGTGGGATACACCATGTAGCAAGCAGTTACTAGAGTGCCCTTCACTGTGATTAAAAAAAGAAAGTATTAAGAAAATTGCTTTTTGACAGCTTATGCCATTCACTAAAATCCATCTAATAAGTATTTAGTGATGTACATTATTGAAATATATACCTAGAAAAAAAAACAGCACAAATGTATTGATAATTTTACAGTTTATTCTGTTCATCAGATAGGATATGCATGTATTTTTAAATATTTATTGCTTAACTTTTATATGTGAAGTACAATGTAATTCTTGATCTAATAAAAAAAGTGAAACATTAAGTAAGCAATTACAAAAATGTATGTATATGGTACATTATGTCCTTTCCACATGTTAGTGAGTAAGTAGAATTATGCAACACAATAGAATACATAATAGTGTCAAGATATTAAAAAGTTAGTGGACAACACACACAAACACACCATTAACATTTGAGATAAATTTCCTTGTATATACTAAAATTTTTATTAATACTCATTGATGATATGAGTGCTCAATTTACATAGTTGCATTGTTACTAAGCAATATGGAAGAATAAGCATTTTGTTCATTAACAAAAATAATCTGGCTCATACCACTATGTTTGGACTTTCTATTGCTAAACATTTAGACAGTTATATCCAATACATGCGTATCAGTCAAAATACATACCAGGAATATGAGAAGGAAAATTGTACATACAGAATTGTAAAATGGTGGTTGAGATTAAAAAATCAAAACTATAAGGTATACAGAAGTAGCAAATGCATAACTCGGCTACTACTAACCTAAGAGCTGATGGAACATGAACGAGGGGGGGGGAACAGACTTAGAATATCTTAAATTCAGATATCTTTGGAGAGGATGTGGCTGCCACTAAAACACTGGTGTTTTAGGATGTGTATATATATATATAAAAGCCTAATATGCAAAGTGTCCCTCTCAGGAGTTTTATTGTTGACATGCAATGACCACTAGTGGGCAGCACAGAATGAAGGAAGACCACCAGGCAGACAGGAGCCAGGAAAGGGAGGCCCTGGCCAGCAGCTGGAAGCCAGGCAAGGGAGGCCCCAGCCATCAGCGGGCAGCTAGCAGCTACTGGGGATCCTACCCATACATGGATTGTATGCATTGAGCTTGTGGTTTATTATAAAATAAATGAAGATAAAGAAACTTGTCAGAGGGAGGCACAGAGCTCATATTGGAGTGGCTGGTCACATGGTAAAAACAAGCTGAATGGTGCAAACCCCATTGGTGTGTGAAAGTCCTTGAGTGAGGAGAGATAACCAAGCTGGCAGCATAAAATATACACCTGTATGCACTGCCTGTCACAACCACACCAAAACTACAACTAAAAGACAAAACGACTATCCCCCAGAACCATGGGAAAGCTGAAGGAGTGGAAGTCCTACAACTAGAAAGAAAGAAAAAAGTGCATTAAGACCTGACAGGATGTGCAGAGTCTCAGAAAGGCAGAGGTATGGAGACATGTGCTAATTGGACTGGAATGTGCTGTTCGTTTTTTTTGTTTTTGTGTTTTTTTTCAATTTGAAGGGAGTTGTAAGTTTCCTACTGCTCTGAACTCCAGTTTCTTGTGAGATTCTGTGGACCCAAAAACTGGACTGTCTAACATCAGGTTGGAAAGTGAGGTGCACACAGGAATCATTGTTTACTGCCCTGGGGACAGGACACGGGGCACCGAACAAAACGCAGAAACACGAAGATGCAGAGAGGGCTGACTGGCAGCCATCGCTATTTGCCATGCCCTAGTGATTCCTTGAGATCCACCCACCCAATTTACAAACCCACTAAGCTGTGCACAGCAGCTTTTGCATATGAATGGCCTGTACTCTTGCAGCTTAACCAAACGAATTGCAACTGGGTGAGACAACTCCAAAACTTCCAAACTCCAAGCAAAGAGGAGAAATCTATAGATCTCCCTGTAGCCCCTGCTGGGTGGCCTCAGAGTAGAAATCTGCAGATCTCCCTGGTGCACCTCCTTGAAGATCAAGGAACCAGTGTACCTAGAGGTCAATGTGAGATGACATCAGATGTCAACTCCTCACATACATAATGACACATTCAAGAGGCAGACTCAGTGAGCACCAAAGTCCCACTGAAGCAATTCCTGCCCCATAGGGGTGTCTCCAACACAGAAGTTCTTCCATTATAGACACAGCTAATCCTCACAGTCAATTGGCCCTGAGGTCAATTCCTCCCAGTGTACCAATAGCAATCAAGGCTTAACTACAACAAGACTGTGAACCCAGCCCACAAAGGGGTGCACCAAGAGTGTCCACCTCAGGTGCTCGGGGAGGCCAAGCCTCTGGGCCCTAAGGACAAGTAGCACACAAAGCCTCTCCATCAACACAGAGAAGCAGCCAAAATGCGAAGACCAAGAAACATGTCACTAATGAAAGAAATGAAGGAAAGCAAATGACTAGACATAGAGTTCAAAACCACATTTATAAGGTTACTCAAGAATCTTCTACAAATTGCTGAGAAACTTAGTGAGACCTCTGAGAACCTTAGTGAGACCATCAAGTATCTTAATGAAAATGGAAAAGTATCAGTCAGAAATTAATCATACACTGTATGAAATAAAGAATAATATACAGAAACCCAACAGCAGGCTAGAGGACTGCAAGAACCAAACCAAAGATTTGAAATATGAGGAAGCAAAAAACACCCAACCAGAAAAAAACAAAAAGAAAAAAAAGAGTCCAAAAATGTGAAGATAGTGTAAGAAGCCTCTAGGACAACTTCAAGCTTACAACATCAGAATTATGGAGATGTCAGAAGAAGAGAGAAAGAGCAAACTACTGAAAACCTATTCGAAGAAATAATGACTAAAAACTTTAGTCACTTTCCATATCTGGTGAAAGAAATAAACTTACAAGTCCAGGTTGACCCCCCAAACAAAAGGAATCCAAAGAGAACCAGACCAAGACACATTATAATTAAAATGCCAAGGGCAAAAGACAAAGAGATAATATTTAAAGCAGCAAGAAACAGTTAGTTACCTACAAGGGAGTACCCATATGACTGTCAGCTGATTTCTCAACAGAAACTATGCAGGCCAGAAGAGAGTGGCAGGAAATAGTCAAAGTGATGAATAACAAGAACCTACAATCAAGATTACTCTACCCAGAAAAGCTATCATTCAGAATTGAAGGTCAGATAAAGAGCTTCACAGATAAGAAAAAGGTAAAGGAGTTTATCACCTCCAAACCAATATTATATGAAATGCTGAAAAGTATTCTTTAGGAAGAGAAAGAAGAAAAATATAGAAATTATGAATAGCAAAGTGACAACAAATACATACCTATCAACAAGAGAATCTAAATATCAAGTGAATAAAAAAATTAATGAATAGAATAAACTGGTGAATATAATAGAATCAGGGGCATAGAAAGGGAGTGGAATGACTATTCTCTTGGGGGAGCGGTGTGGGAGGAAGGTGGTATGAGGGATTGAGGAAAAGATTGGACAAAAGTTTTACAGTGGCGGGGATAAGGGAATGGGGTGGGGGTGGGGAATCAGGTGGAGGGGAGCTGTGGGGGGAAAAAAAGAAGAACATCTGTAATAAACTGAACAATAAAGATTTATTTTTTTAAAAGGGCATCTGAGTGAGTACTAGTAGATTTCCTCTATGCAGATTTGTTGACTATGATGACCTCAAAACAGCACACAGGAAGCAAGAAACCCTTTCTTCCTGCAGTGGCCCCTATCCAGCCCTTCTTAATGACCAAGCTTAACACTCAGACAGCTGCTAAAGAGAAATGTCTGCAGGGCACAACTTTCACATTGCTAAGCAGGACAGAAAAGAGAGGATTCAGAATGAGAAGCAATGAATTAGACCTGGCACAGGTATCAGGTAGGTCACATATGCAGCATGGCATATATCCTAACCTCCAGATGTTTTCCTTTTCTGGAGTAGAGTCAAATGTAGCCCCTTTTGTTTCATTTTTACATTTTAAACAAGTCAAAACTTCATGGGACAAAACCAAACAGAGAGAAGTCAAAAAATCTGGCAAAACTTGGCCCAGATCAACTCCAGCACTGTAGTCACTCCTGCCTTAGGCTAACTTGCATAGCGTTGCTTCCCACTTGCATAGCAGGGCTAGCCTAATTAATCAATTAATTTCACACGAAGGCATCAGAAATGCAAAATGTTGAGAATGTCTTATTTAGCTACATATTTCTGGAAATACTGACAACTTGAATTTAATTACGCACATCTCTCTATAAAGCAGCAAGATGAATGAAGAGAGATGGAGTGCATGGCAGTGTTCTTCAGTCTGCATTTATGGAATAGGGAACATTTCACACAATTTAATGTTATATTAACTTCTTGCTTGTTTCATTTCCATATGATTAATTTTGATTCTTCACTAGAATTGTTTATCTTATATATCATGTCATGAGAATCAATGAAGATCTCCAATTAATTAAGGTAGCAAACACTTTCTTTCATAATGTAGATTTTTTCCCAGTTCAGTTCATGTTAACAAATGTAGTCTTTTTTCAACTTAATAAATTTTATTTTTTTAGAGCAGTTTTAGGTTCACAGCAAAATTGAATAGAAGGCACAGCGTGTTCTTATGTCCCCCTGTCCCAACATACACAAACCCACTATGGGTACCCTGGACCACAATGGTACATATGTAACCACTGATAACCCTACATGGCACATATCATCATCACCCAAAGTCTACAGGTTTTGTTTTGTATTGTTTTTCCCCCAAAAAGAAGCTGAAGTAGCCATATATTTTTTATTTCTTTTTTAATTAAAAAAAAAATGTTTTTCATGTGTCCCCCTCACTCCTGCAGTGATTTTTCTAGCCCACTCCCACCCTCCACCTCAGGCCTTTGCCATCCTATTGTCTGTGACCATGGGTCATGCATATAGGCATACTTGTTCTTGGGTTGAGTTTACATTAGAATTTACCTTTGTTTTTGTTTTTCCAATCTATGGGTTTGGAAACTTGTAAAACAACATTTGCCATTATAGTATTATAGAGGACCAGTGCATGAATTCATGCAAGGTTGAGGTCTGGCCAGCCTGTCCCAATGGGGCCCTATCAGGGCTGGGTAGGCTGGGGGAAGGGGTCAAGGGCAAATGGCAGTTGGGCCAGGGCCCCAATTGGGGAAGGGGGATGATAAAGGGTGGGGCCAGCTGGGGGGACGGGTTGCAGGCAGGGAGTGATAGGGATGAGGGTGCTGATCTGGGGTAGAGCCTGGTAGGGGGAGGGGTTTCAGGAGGTTGGTTGGCTGGCCCTGCCCTCCACTGAGGTGCAGAGCTGACTGGGGGTAGGGCTGCAGGCTGATAGGGTGGGGCAGGCTGATCAGGGCTGGGCTGGCTGGGGGGAAGGGCTTCAGCCAAACTCTCTCCACAAAGATCTGAATTTAAGATGGGGATAGAGAGATATTCTAAGTCTGCTCTTTCCTCATTCATGTTCTATCAGCTGTAAGGTTAGTAGTAGTTGAGTTATGCATTTGCTACTTCTGTATACCTTATAGTTTTGTTTTTTTAACCTCAACCACCTGCTTCACAATTCTGTATGTACAATTTTCCTCTTCATATTCCTAGTATATTTTCTGACTTATACACATGTATTGAATACAACTGTTAAGTCTTAGCAAAAGTAAGTCCATACATAGTGGTATGAGCCAGATTATTTTTATTAATAGGCAAAATGCTTATTCATCTATAATGTGCAACTATGTAAATTGAACACTCATGCAATCAGTGAGGAGTAATACAAAATTCAGTATATCCAAGGAAATTTCTTATAAGTGTTAATGGTGTATGTGTGTGTGTGTGTGTGTGTGTGTGTGTGTGTGTGTTACCCACTAACTCTGTAATATCTCGACACTATTATGTATTCTACGGTATTGCATAATTCTACTTTCTTATTACTAACATGTGGAAAGGACATTATGTACTATACACATACATTGTTTTGTAATTGTTTAATGTTTCACTTTTTTACTAGATCAAGAATTACATTGTACTTTACAAGTAGAAGACAAGAAGTAAGTATTTAAAAATACATGCATATCCTATCTGGTGAACAAAATAAACTATGGAATAAACTACAGTTTACAGTATTTACCTGTTTATCTACTGGAGATCTTGATTGTTTCCAAGTTTTGGGTATTATGAATGAAGTTCCTATTAACATCCATGAGAGGGTTTTTTGTGTGAACAGAAGTTTTTAACTCATCTGGATAAATAGCAAGGATTATAGTCACTGGGTCTGGCAAACATATGTTTAGTTTTGTAAGAAACTTCCAAATAGTCTTTTCAAGTGGCTGTACCATTTTGCTTTCCACTAGTAACTAATGAGAACTCCCATTGATTCACATTCTTGCCAGTATTTGGTATTATCAATATTCTTGATTTTGGCCATTCTAATAGGTGTGTAGTAGTATCTTCATTCTTTTCTTATTGTTGAGTTTTATGAATCAAAGTACTTTTGCAAAAGAGATGGTGGGGTGGTTGGGAGCTGGGTGAAAAGGTGAACATATTGATAAGTACAAATAGATAGTTACAAAATAGTCACAGGAATTCAAAGTTTAGCATAGGGGATACAATCAATACTATCATAATAACTACTAGTAGAAGGTGCCAGGCAGGTACTGAAATTATTGGAAGGGGGGTCACTTTGTAAATTATATAATTGTCTAACCACTATGCTGTACACCAGAAGCTAATATCAAATAATATTGAATGTCAACTGTAATTGAAAAATAAAATTAAAAAAAAGAAAGGAAAATGACCTGGGCCTTCTACTGATTGAATCAGTAAAATTCCTTGCACACTTTTCCTGTCTTATTTTTCCTGATTCTACCTGAGTGAGAAATAAACCTCTGCTATGTTAAAACTTTGAGATTCCATAATTAATTTGTTTTAGTTGCATAAAATATTCAAACCTAATGAAATGTATGCCCTATAGGCTCCCATTCTTGATATCATCAATAACATTATTTCAGTTTTTGGTTTTGTTTTCTCAGCATTTTTTTGGGCGGGGCGCTCATATAGAAATATCAGAAAATATATCACCACAATAAATTCAATAAAAAGGAAAAAAAAATGAGAGAAGGGATATTTTAAACCTGTCAGTGCTTTTCTTAAATGACTGGCAGAGCACACAATTATTTTGTATTATGACTGGAACATGAAGACAGGAAGGAGCTAGATATATTTAATGGATGCTGTCCCATTTTCTTCCTGCCATCAGTCTTATTTCTTCAATGCTGGGTAGCATGGACCACCATCAGGTTTAAGTTTGTATCCATTAATACAAAAAGGCACTAAAACTTCAGAGTACCTCTCACATCAATACACTGGGTAGTGTGTGATCTCCCCATGAACTTTCACCAGCAAGCAAGCAACCAATACTCTCTGTGCCATATTTACCTATTTGCTGAGCTCTTTCATCAAAAGTCCTTATAATTCACACTTGAGACCCAGTGCATGAAATTTATGCACGGGGATGGGGGGTATCCCTCAGCCCAGCCTGCATCCTCTCCAATCTGGGACCCCTTGAGGGATGTCCAACTGCCCATGTAGGCCTGATGGTACCTGGGCTGCTGGCTCCCAACTGCTTGGCTGCCTTCCTCCTTGATTGCCTCTAACTGCTTCTGTCTGGCAGCCTGATCACCCCTAACCACTCTCCTGCCAGCCTGATTGATATCTAACTGATCCTCTGCTGGCTTGTTTGCCCCTAACTGCCCTCCCCTGCAGGCCTCATCACCCCTAACTGCCCTCCCCTGCAGGGCTAGTCATCCCTAACTGCCCTCCTCTGCAGGCTTGATCACCCCCAACTGTCCTCCTTTGCAGGCCTGGTCTCTCCCAACTGTCCTCCCCTGCTGGCCATCTTGTGGAGGCCATCTTGTTTTCACATGGGGGCAGCCATCTTTGACCATATGGGGGCAGCCATCTTGTGTGTTGGAGTGATGATCAATCTGCATATTAGTCTCTTATTAGATTGGATTTGCTTAATTCTTTCCTGGTTTCCTTTAGAAGATACTATAAAATTTTCATAACCCATTCCTTTCTTTGTTAACTGACTTTTTGGTCTTGTTCCCAGGTCCACAGCACATTCTTTATGTCATTTGCTCTACTTTGCAGGGATAGAGTATGAGCTGATTTGTATGGTTTGGGAGAGTTGGGATTCTCCAAGTCCTCAGGTACTTTCAATTCTCAAATAATCACATTCAAATCTCTGATGCCTCACCTTTGACTATTTGGGTCCTGGTCTTCACCATGAAATTTTATTACCTATAGTTTTCAATATTTCTTTAAAATGCTCTGAATATATATCAGGATGTACTTATAATTTATCTCAAATAATTATTTTAAGGAGAAAACATAACAAAATAAGTTTATATGACAAAACTAAGTTGTTTTTCTTCCTTTGTCCTGTGTTTTTCCTAATGTCATCATTTTAGAGGTATGAGAGGTAAACTTTTACTTCTACTGTACCTACATTACTGAACACACTGAAAATATTTCAAAGCAGCAACCAGAGCTCTGCTTTCTTTAGAGACATCTTTTGTGTATGAGGATACAGAAAGGTGATAGCTTTACCATCAACTCACTGACCCACCTGCTACCACCTCCTTGGTTGGACCATTGCCAGTTCCATAATCTCCAAGGCTCTCTGAAGACCTATTGCTTGAAAATTAATTCTAGTAACTATTTCAGATGATATTCTTTTTTTTTCAATCTGCAAGCTATATGGATTAGACATGCTTGCTTCAGTTAATGGTATTTTATTTTAAAAAAGAAAGAATAGACATAGTAAATTTTTATAAGAAGGATAAACAGGTCTTTTAACCTGGAAATTCATTTAGGTCTCAGTACTATCTCTAGCTATCCTCATTCCCAAGGATGCAGAGTCTAAATTTATGTTCTCTTTGTCTCTTAACAGTCATACATATTCATATACTTTACACACATGTACACTCATACACAAACACACTTACACACTTCTCTTGCTCCACAGCTTCTGATTTTGTCATTTATTTCCTATGGAGTTGCCTAGATTCTGTTGTCTCTATTCATGACTTGCTTGCTGTCACTTTTTCAATAAAACTCACTAATTCTTGTTTATGTGAGCCTAGTCTGTCATAATCAAACATAGAATATTCTTATTAAGAATTTTTGTTTCAGATACCTCTTAATTTAATTCCTGGCCCCAATATCTCACTAACTGACTTAGGTTTATTTTCAATTGATGCAAAATATGAAAAACATGACAAAATCACAGGACCTGATGTCCTGAGATGTGGCCTGTCAAGGAGAGTAAACGTGGCAGAAGAAAGGGCTTCTTAATGTGATTCAGAGTGAAAATGATAAAAAGTTATGTTGTAGATATATTTGGGGATCTTATTGAGAAAATAAATTATAAAGAGAAAAATAAAAGATGAATGACAGATTTTTGACCTGAACAACTGATGATTTGCAATTCACTTTACTATAAGAAAAAAATATAGGAGTAGAAAAAGATCAAGGGACAGCACCAAATGTTGCTCTGGGCATGTTAAGTGTGAGAGACTCAATGGACATTCCATTAGATCTGTTAAATCAGCAGTTGGCATAGAAACATTCATTGTGGGATGAAATTTATAACTATTATGATTGTAGAAGACAGGTATGTATTGCCGTATATAAACATATGTGATACATTTTTTAAAAATATATTTTATTGATTTTTTACAGAGAAGAAGGGAGAGGGATAGAAAGTCAGAAACATCGATGAGAGAGAGACATCAATCAGCTGCCTTCTGCACGCCCCACAGTGGAGATATGCCCGCAAGCAAGGTACATGCCCCCAAACGGAATCAAACCTGGGACCTTTCAGTCCGCAAGCCGATACTCTATCCACTGAGTCAAACCGGTCTCAGCACATTTTTTTTTTAAATAATAGCAAGAATAATAAAGTGCAATCTTACATTTGCATAGCACTTCATAATTCTTCAAAGAGTAGTCACGATATTCTATTCTGATAATGATTAGGTCATAAAGATAGGAGAGTTACCATCTTTTCATATGAAGAGACTGGAATACCACTGTGAAAGTGACTTGCACAAAGATATATACATGTGTAGACCACAGGAAATCTGGGATTAGTGGTTGGATAGTACCCACAAGCCTACTTGCTAACTACATTTTATACTTACAGAAAAATTAACATTAAGGAAGGACAAAAATAAATTACCAAACTTTATCAAGACTTCATCCTCATACCTGTTAACCTGGAAGAGAGTTGTATGAGGAAGAAATATCTGTTTATGAGGCACTTTCACAAGGTGTGATGTTATTTACTTAAATATTAAGGCAACGTGTTTTTACAATTGATTCTCCACTGGCATACATTGCCAGGTATTCTTCCCTTTGCAAATAAACAATATGATTCTTATAACATTAACACTGATAATTCAAAACCACAAGGCCAACTATTGGAAAATATGAAAATACGTTTAATTAAAATGTACCTAAGACTTACATTGTCAAAAGGCAATGTAAAGGACAGGGTTCAAGTCTAGGTTTAAGGGATATGAATTGAGAAAATCATATAAGTAGAAATCTGAACTTTCCTTTTCTTTCTTTTTTTATAATTCCACTTTCTTTCCTATCTGTTAATAAAATAATTTCTTGACTAAAATGAAGATATTGTACCAAAAGTATTTTTAACCCCAGTGAGCATAATTGCTTACCATCCCTTTCCACTTCTTTTGGTGTGTATAGCTTTGTTTTCTATGAGAATACATTCTCCTTTTCTCTTAGTTCATCTATGGCTTACCTTAACTACTGATTTAAGAAGAAACAGACCTACTCATTCAGGTCATATAATTTCTCTGGCCACTAGAAATATTCAGCATATGGCAATAAAATATGTAAACAATTAAAATGTATTAAGATCTTATATAAATTGATTTCTTATAAATAAATACAAAAAATGATCATGTTCATAAAACTTGGGATTAAATGATCATCTTTGACACCTGATCTGTTAATGTAAATTCTGTACTTTTACTGATATATTTTTTTAAAGAAACATTGCTCACATATCATACTTTTCAGACTAAAGTGTTTCATTGGAAATTGGGGAAATTGGAAGGCTACTTTGTTTACTTATAATCAATCAGTTTTTCAACTGCTATTTCCAACGACACTTTTAACAGGTGAGATAAAACTATATTCTGACAAATCAGTAATTTTGTTCCATTTTAAATGTTCAACTGCACTTAAAGTTATAAATAATTTTTTGTCTATATATGTTTGAGTGAAGTCTTTACTAATTCAAGAAGGTCTCTCATTTCAGAAAATCAAAATATCTTAACAAAGTATCCTCTGAATGTCTATTTCTACTAAATTCCATGGATGCAAATATGTATAAAAATGATAACACAGATATTTGCATATTTTAAAAAATATATTTTATTGATTTTTTTACAGATAGGAAAGGAGAAGGATAGAGAGTTAGAAACATCGATGAGAGAGAGACATGGATCAGTTGCCTCCTGTACACCCCCTACTGGAGATGTGCCTGCAACCAAGATACATGTCCTTGACTGGAATTGAATCTGGGACCCTTCAGTCCGCAGGCCGACATGCTATCCACTGAGCCAAACCAGTTTTGGCTATATTTGCATATTTAAGCTTTCTTTTGAGATCTGGAAAAAACGTGCTCTCACAAGATTTATGCCACAAATTGAGTATTTCTTTTATAAAGTCTGATTGAATAATATTATTTCTTTTTCAGACAAATAATTTCTGCTTGCATATGAAAATTTGTTGAAGAAGCAAAGTTTGACAATAATTTTATTTCACTAACAATAAAGAAAAATACTCATGTATAGGTAGCAACAAGTCAGGCTACTTTTTTTTCTTTTTCTTTATTGATTAAAGTATTACATATGTGTCCTGATACCCTCAATGTCCCCCAGACTACCCCCCAACTTATGACTTCACCCCACTGGTGTCTGTGTCCATTGGTTAGGCTTATATGTATGCATACAAGTCCTTTGGATGATCTCTCTCCCTTACCCCCACCGTCCCCTACCTTCCCTCTGAGGTTTGATGGTCTGATGCTTCTCTGTCTCTGTATTACTTGTGGAATATAATGAACAACATAAACTGGTGAACAAAGTCAGGGTACTTTCAGTTAATTCAAATTGTATCTCTGTATTTTTTCTTTTTATCTGTATTTGCCATAACTTTTAAAAGCAGAATGTGATGAGCACTGCACTTCTATTCACAAAACTTGCTCTGAGTTATTTTCAAATGGCTTTACATCATGCCTAGGTAAATTGTATGTCACTTTATGCCTCCTTCTTGGGTTTAAAATGATCTAAATAAAAAATGATAAAAGCCAGGTTTCATAGTAATAATATTCAGAATATTTAATCATAAGTAAGGGAAAGATATAAAAATACCTTTAATTGTGTGTGATATTTTATACCTGATTACTTCCTAAAGGAATTAAAAAAAAACAAGCTATCCTAAAAACTAAGTATATTTTGAAAAATAGCCAATTCAGAAAATGACATAAAAAATCAATAGCCTTTGTGTATTGTACAATGAAAAATCAGTTATAAACAAGAGAACTGATTTAGTATAAAAATAAAAAACAAAAATAGAAGTATCTAAGTTAAAATAAGATATGCAAATACATATAAGATAAATTACAAAACCCTTATGAATGAAAAATAAATCCAAAGACATGTTCTGTTATTTCAACATTATAAAGATATTACTTCTGGAGATAATTTATAAATTTAATACAATGCTTCAAAATAAGATCATTATCTCGATTATATATTTATAATATGTGCCAGGAAAAAAAACATAAGAAATACATCCTGATAATCTTATGAGGTGATCTCCAGAATTTATTGTTTAGTAAAAAAAAAAAAAATTAAAATAGGTGGAGAAATGTCTTTTTAAATATACTTTACTGATTTTTAACAGAGAGGAAGGGAAAGGGATAGAGAATTAGAAACATCAATCAGCTGCCTCCTGCAAACCCATTGCTGGGGATGTGCCTGCAATCAAGGTACATGCCCTTGACAGGAATCAAACTTGGGACTCTTCAGTCTGCAGGCCTGTGCTCTATCCACTGAGCCAAACCAGTTAGCATGAGAAATGTCTTAATGTAACACTATTTATTTAGAAAGCTAGAGATGAGTACTAATCTACGTATATCGTCAAATTACATGATTTAAAAATGAAGACATAAACTAGATTTTGAAGTGTTATATGAGAGAAGAATAAGTTGAGGAAAGAGGAATAGGATATAATTTCTACTTCTTTTTCTATATCTTTATCTTTGAATCATGCAAGTGTTTTAGATTACTGATCAATACAATTAAGAGTAATAAGCAGAACTTAAATATTTAAATATTTAAAACTAGCTAAAACTGGTTTGGCTCAGTGGATAGAGCGTCAGCCTGAGGACTGAAAGGTCCCAGGCTTGATTCTGGCCAAGGGCATGTATCTTGGTTGTGGGCATATCCCCACTAGGGGTCATGTAGGAGGTGGCTGATCGATGTCTCTCTCATCAACGTTTCTAACTATCTATCCCTCTCTTTTCCTCTCTGTAAAAAATCAATAAAATATATTTTAAAAAATAAATAAATAAAAAATAAAACGAATAATTCTAACTTTATATTGAGTATAAAGCTTAATTATATTGAGAGCTTTTGTTCTAAGAGATTTTTAAATGCAATAGTTTTTTATACTATAAGGATTGAAAAAAAATATATAATATGATTTACTAATCTCATTATCAGTGGCAAGGTGGGCATGTTTTCCCTGAGATTGTAATGTTGAATTATGGATTGGAATACATTAATAACTATCTATATTCATTAAGAATTTAAATGAGTACTGAACTGATGGCATATTTAAATTTTATCTTAAATTATAATTTTAACTCTACCCATTGAAAAAGCTTAGAAACAATGATCAACCTAGTAATAATGAAAACTTCTATTACTCAAGTTATAATGCATAAATATAATTTTCTATTGTAGAGAACCAAACCTCCAAGTCTGGAGAAAGAGATAAAGAAAACAGAATATTTTGTCATACCACAAAGAAAAAAGCTACCACAGTCTTCATGGATTATGCCAAAAGAACTCAGGGAGTCCAACTGTAGAACAAAAGCATGCTTTCAACATCAGTTAGTTTAATTACTTCAATGGATCAAAACTCATAAAGTATGTTTAAATTTGTTAAGTTCATAACAATTTCAAACCTAAATTAATTCCTCATTAAACTTATGGAAAGATAGGGAATCAATTATTTTGAAAAAATTTAAGGAGAAAACTGAGTCATTTGCCATACTTTTTTTTTGCACAAACTATAAGAAAATATTTAAATGCAATAATTTTTCTTTATAGAAAATTTTAAATTGACTATGAATGATGAAATACAAGATTTAAAATTTTGGAAAATTTAATAAAGGAATGGATCAAGCTAAGGGTTATAAAACATTTGTAAGAGCACAAAGAGACAAACTTACATATGACTTCTATGAAAAGGCACACATAAAGAAAAATATTTATAAATTGTATGTCTGATAAGAGATTAATATCTAGAATATTAAAAAGGACAACCCAATTAAAAAGTGGCAACTATTTTAAGTATTTCGTATTTCCCTAAAGATATACATACAAATAATGAATGAGTAATTGAAAAGATTCATAATATTATTATTTATTAGGAAAAAGCAAATGAAAAGATGAAAAAATTCCCATATAAAAAATGGTTATAATAAAAGAAGTATGGAATATATCAAGCATTGTGAGAATGTAAAAAATTAGAACCATTTGACATTGTTGATAGAAATTTAAAATTATGCCATCATTTTGGAAAACCGTTTGGCAGTTCCTTAAAAGTTAAACAGAGTTCCCATACCTCCAAAAATCTGTCCTCCTAGGTACAGAACCACGAGAGTTGAAAATTTATCCACACAAAAATTTTACATGAATATTTATAATAGCATCATATTCATAATTAGCCTCAAAATGACATAACACCAAATGTCCACTGAGTGAATAAAGTAATATGTTATATTCATACCATAGGATGCAATTTAGCCACAAAAAAGAATGATATATTGCATATTAGCATAACCAATGGACATAGACAGTGGGAAAGTGGGGGCTTTCCTGGGGTGGGAATGGCTGGGGTGAGGGGAGCAATTGGGGGAAAAGGAACATATGTAAAACTTTATATAATACATTTAAAAAAATAAAAAGAGGAAAATATCTAGTGTTACACAGAGATGTAGTTAGAAAAGAGAGTATTTTAACATGCTTTGTGGACAATTGTAGTTACTTTTAAAAATAATGGGGAAAAATACATGAGGGATAAATGATGATGGAAAAAAATAATGAAATAAAATAAAATACTGCACACACACACAAAAGAATGAAGTATTGATGCATGTTAACATATGAATGAACCTTGAAAACAGTACACTAAGTGAAATAAAACAACTACTAAGGTCCATATTTTGTATGATTCCATTTATATTAAAATTCCAGAATAGGCAAATCCATAGAAGAATAAAGTAAATTAGTAGTTTTCGGGAGCTAGGGAAAAAGAGGCATGGAGTGTGATTGCAAAAAGTTATAATGTTTCTTTCTGAAATGGTGAAAATACTCTGAAAAATAGTGGTAATGTTTGCATAACTTTGTGAATATACTAAAAACTACTGAATTGTACACTTTAATAAAGTGAATTGTATGTTTATTAAATAAATTTCAGAACAAAATCAGAGAAAGCATCTAGATATTATACTCAATTAAATTAGGCTCAGAACTGAAAAGGCTTAATGAAATCTTCCTTTTGAGTAGAAAATCAAGGTGAAGATCAAATAAAGGATTGGTTATTAATTGTTACAGATGATCTTCAATTAGCCACCAATGTTGTGAGTGTTAAGGAAAGAAGTTCTCATACCCTATCTCTTAAAAGTTTGTGTATATTCTTTAATTATGCTTTTAAAATAATTTAGGTGTAGTTTCTGGCTATAGATATCTTTGAAACTAAATGCATAAGAAACCTACCATTTTTTAATATTAAAAATATAATGGTCTATCTTATCTAGCATTTGATTGTTTAAGATATAAGATACTTGGGTATAAGGTAAGAGACATGGTAGGATCACTATGTTATTCCTCAAAGCATCCCTATCCATTCTTTCTTCATTCAGATAGGACTACTTATTTTGATTATCCCATTATTCCACTTTCTATGGAGAACAAAGAAGAAGAAGAAGAAGAAGAAGAAGAAGAAGAAGAAGAAGAAGAAGAAGAAGAAGAAGAAGAAGGAGGAGGAGGAGGAGGAGGAGGAGGAGGAGGAGGAGGAAGAGTGGGAGGAGGAAAGAAAACTAATCATTTTATATTTCAAATGTCTTCAGACTGAAAGGAGACTTAGAGAAGCTTAATGTAAAAACCTTTGCATAACCTGCAGGCTTTGAGCTGGAAGAAATGGGCATGTGTCTCCTGAGGTGGGATAAGTTTGTCCTGTGTATGGAGGATTCAAAGGAGCCAAGAGAAATGACTGATGTTCAGAACGGTGGGCTATAGTGATGGCCAGTGCTTCCTATATTCCCCATTTGTTCCCCTGTATTTTTCAATCTCGTTGCTCTTAGTTTGGGACACGAAGAAGTGTGCTAAGAAACTGGGTTCCAAGCAGATGCAATGAGTATTATTTTTGAGAGATGGAGATTGAAAATTGGTATTGGGGGTCTCCTACAATCTTCTCTTGTCTTGCAGTTACAGCATGGAGTTGTGTGTTCCTGGTAACAGGTGAGAGTGAATTCTCACCCACCCATATATGACATCATGGGAGTGAGAAATAAAGTTTTATTTACTTAAATTCTGAAATCTATTTTTTTTCTGATTGTACCAACTAGTATATCTTAACGTGATCAATCTATTGACATTCAGTAACTCACTTAACTTTTCCTTTTTTATTCTTAAAATATACTTTATTGATTTTTTACAGAGAGGAATAGAGACTTAGAAATATTGATGAGAGAGAAACATGGATCAGCTGCCTTCTGCACGCCCCCTACTGGGATGTGCACGAAACCCAGGTACATGCCCTTGACTGGAATTGAACCTGGGACCCTTCAGACAGCAGGCTGATGCTCTATCCACTGAGCCAAACCGGTTTTGGCAGCTTTTCTAAGCTTATAGTTTCCCCATGTAAATATTTAAATATTGATTATACTTAATTTCTGTATATGCTTTACAGTAAAAGTGAAATAAATAGACCTAGTTGGTTTAGTTTAGTGGGTAGAGTGTCAATCTGTGGACTAAAATGTCCTGGCTTTGATTCTGGTCAAGGGAACATGCCTGGATTGTGGGCTCAGTCCCCATTGGGGCACATGCAGGAAGCAGCCAATCAATGAATCTCTCTCATCATTGATGTTTATGTCTCTTTCTCTGTCTCTCTGTATCTCTGTCCCTCTCTCCCTCATCCTTTCTGAAATCAATAAGATATATATATATATTTAAAATGAAATAAATAAGTCTATTAATAAGGTTATTCTATTTCCAGGTACAAATTAAGCAAATAGTTTTAGCTATTATTAAAGTAATAATAATAATTATTATTATTAGCTTCTTATTTCCTGGCAAATTACAAACAGGTTAGAATATAATGTAAATTAAACATATTAGAAAGAGTAGTTATTGGGGCATTACATACAACTAGAAGCCCGGTACATAAAATTCATGCACTGGGGGTGGTGCAGTCCCTCAGCCCGGCATTTGCCCTCTCACAGTCTGGGACACCTTGGGATATATCTGCCTGCTGGCTTACACCTGATCCCCATGGGCCTAAGCCAGCAAGCAGTCAGACATCCCTCTCATAGTCCAAGGCTCTTATAGTCTGGGGCTCCTCCCTCCTAACCGCCTTCCTCAGTGGAAGTGGGAGAGGCTCCTGCCACTGCTGCCGTGCCTTTCAACCATGAGCCCAACTTCTGGTTGAGTAGCACTCCCCCTATAGGAGTGCACTGACCATCCTGCATTGAGCATCTGCCCCTGGTTTTCAGTGTGCATCATAATGACTGGTCATTCTTCCACTCAGTCAATTTTTATATTAGGGTTTTATTATATAGAATGACAAGAAAATGGGAAAGAATTTGGGGTTTAATGATAATTAGAAAGAAACTTAAGAGATATAGTAGAACTTGATAAAAATTAATAAGGATAAAATTAAGAAAATTTCCACACATTGTACAGATGAATTTAAAAAATATAAATTTGTGCATCAAAACTTTTCACTCCCTTCACTAACATGTTTCAATTTGGGGACAAAACAAAAGCATGCCAGTGGCACGGTGTTCTGAGCCTAGAGAATGAGGAAAGCACATTGAAAGGAAGGTTAGTAAAGTACAAAGAAAAAAACTGCTAAACTGAGTACATAAAACTGAGTTCTGAAGTCAGGTGGTTAGAGAGGGGCAGGAGGTCATTTTATTTTTTACTAGAGGCCCAGTGCATGAAATTCATACATGGGGGGGGGTCCTTCAGCCCAGCCTGCACCTTATCCAATCTGGGACTCTTCAGGGGATGTTGAACTGTTGTTTTAGTCCCAGTCTCACAAGAATTGGGCATATTCTGACAGTTGGACATCCTTCTCACAATACAGGACTGCTGGCTCCTAAGCACTCACCTGCCTGTTGGCCTGATCCCCCTAACTGCTTTCCCCTGCCAGCCTGATCACTTCTAACCACCTCTGCCTAGGCCTTATCACCATTGCTTTGTCCATAAGGTTGTCTGGAAGATATTCAGTCTAATTATCCTATTACTCTTTTATTAGTATAGACTAGAGGCCTAGTGCCCAAAATTTGTGCATGTGGAGCGGAATCTCTCAGCCTAGCCTGCACCCTCTCCAATCTGAGATCCCTCTTGCAATCCAGAACCACTGGCTCTTAACTGCTCACCTGCCTGCCTGCCTGGTGCCCCTAATTGCTGCCCTGCTGTCCTGATCCCCCTTACAGCTCTCCCCTCCTGGCCTAATTCCCCTAACTGCCTATCTTCTCTCCCTTTCTTTCTGTGCCCTTTGAACCCCTGGCACAAGTGTGCTGAGAACTCTCCACTGGGCCCTGCCTCCATCCAGATTGGTTGTTACATGATAGTATCCCAGCCAATTTGCATATTCCTCTATTATTAGTATAGATCCTCTGGAATATTTCAATGGGATGTGAATTCTTTTCTTCGGTTAAAACAATGCTAAAAACACTTCAAAGTAAGAAACCTAAATTTTTTAAATCAATGTCCCTTTGCCAGGGGTGATTTAAATGGAGAAATAATTGTCAGAAAATAGCAAGGCTTTAGTGTAAATTTCCCTATAATTGAGAGCGGGACAGGAACCTGCATACAGATTAACTGTTCTGTGTGTGACAGTGGGCCATAGAGGCCTTGCGACTTGGACAAAACAAGTACATTCATTGGGGCTATTTATTCAATGGGGATGTGGACAAGGAAATAGCATCAGCAATATGGGGGGATGTTATAAATTACTCCATTAAAATTTAAACATGCTTGAATATGCCAGCACATTTTAGGAAATAATGATTCAGTAATAACATTTACACTAAAATATCCATTTATACATTAGATGTGTTAATTAGCTTAAGTGTTAAAAAAAAGAAGAAGAATCCTGATGCTGTGTCAAACTGAACAGTACCTGGTGCATAGAAAGCACAATATATCTTTGATTTATTTCATAATTTGAAGCCAACTGTGAAGTTGCAATTTTCCATTTGTCTTGGCAAGAAAATTGACAATTTGTTCTCCCCAAAGGCTCACAATCTAATTACACCATACAGATCATTAAAAGTCACACATGCTGTCCTGAAGGGACAGAGGGTGGAGTGTAATGAGATCTACACCCATTAGAACTGCATATGACAGAGGAGGCTGTGTTACCCTGTTCCCTCAGCAGGCCTTCCTTTTCCCATTGAAATAGGCCTTCTGCAAATTCTCCATCAATCAGGAGAATTTGTAGTGTGAATAGCAATTCGGGCTGTACAGAGATAATCAAACCCTTATAAATTGGGTGATAACAAATAAAGCCTGTAAAGTGGCACCGTTAACAGAGCAATCATATTTCAAAGCTGCTTGCCTGCAGTGAAAAGTGTGTCAGTGATGAAGAGGGGAGGTAAAATGAGAAAACATCAGCAAGGTACAAGTGCACTAAGTCTTAGGAATGGAGGGTGTATAAGATGTTTAGGGTCCTCTGAGAAGAAAACTTTAGACACCATCGAATGAAGGGTCTTTGTAAACCCTCAGCACTCACTGTTCACTGCTTTGAGCTGTGCATTGAGCCACCATGCCAGCAAGAAGGCCCCTGTTGCCTTTGTTTGGGTATACCAGTCTCTTCGGGGCATGCATCCACTTTCCAACCAGTCTTACTTGTTTCATCCTCACTAAGAAGGGTGACAATTTCAGGTGTGTAACATCACAGTCTCCTTTATATTCAGGCTAAGAGTTTTCAATGAAAGCCTGGACAAAGGGACTTGAAAGAAATTCTGTCTAAGATATGTGGAGAAATGATCTTACTTAATAAAAAGAAATAGGTTGCCTCTCTACATGTAGACATTGCTGTGAAATGACATATTTCCTGGGACATCTATAGCTATCTGGAAGCCAATTGAAGGAGAAAAATAACAGACTGAAGCTAGAAAAGTGTAAAGGTAGGAAGAACCTGGAATTTGATTCCCCCATTGATCTGTTAGCCACCCCTAGAAGCACCCAAGTTTAGCTCTTGTTTGATGTGAGTAAATGAAGGCTCTTGTCAGGTAAGCCAGTGCTTAAAGTGCACTATGCATATAAACCACTTAGGGACCTTGTTTGCATTAAGTTTCTGATTTAGAAAGTCTAGAGTGGTACCTGAGAGTCCGAGTTTCTGGTAAATTCTGAGTGATGTCCAAACTTCCCGCATATTGGGTTACTAGTATTTAAAGCACTTTTAAACTTACATTTAGTTACTTGAAGACAGATGCATACTGTATGGTGACACAGAAAAGCAAAATACTTGAATGTTAAATCTAACCTAAATATGAGCACAATGAACTTTAGGAATTCACCAGCTAAAATAATCATAGATTGTGCTCATAGATGTGTGCAGGATCATGATAGTTTGTGTTCAAATCCTGATTCTGTGTGACCCTGTTGACGTCTCTGGATCTTGATTTCTTCATCAGAGCACACCAGCTTCCACTCATCCATTCACATGGTTGTTTTGGAGATTAATTGAGATAATGTGATAAAATCCTACACATTAAACAAATGTGTATTCTTTTTCTATGGTGCTACTAGAGGCCTGGTGCAAGAAATTCTTGTACTGGGTGTGTGTAGGGGGGAGGGTCTGTCAGCCCAGTCTGTGCCCTCTGAGAGACTGGGGCATTCCTTCACAGTCCAGAACCCCTTGCTCCTTAGTGCCTGCCTGCTCGCTGCTCCTTAGTGCTGCTGCAGAGGCAGGAGAGGCTCTGACACACCCACTGCACTTGATATCTATGAGCCCTGGTTCTGGCTGAGCAGCACTCCCCCTGTGGGAGCACACTGACCACCAGAGAGGAGCTCCTGCATTGAGCATCTGACTTCTGGAGGTCAGTATGCATCCTAGTGACTGGTCATTCTGGTCGTTCTGCTGTAATGCTTGTTTAGGCTTTTATTATATAGACTAGAGTCCAATGAATGAGATTCATGCACGGGGGAGGGGTTGTCCCTCTGCCCATCTTGCATCTCTCGAGGGATCCTAGGGCTCGGGTCCAAAAAGCAGTCAGACATCCCTCTTACAATCCAGCACTGCTGGCTCCCAACTGCTTACCTGCCTGCCTTTCTGATTGTCCCTAATCCATTCTGTCTGCCAGCCTGATCACACCCTAACCACTCCCCTGCCAGCTTGATTGATGCCTAACTACTCCCCTGCCAGCCTGATTGCCCCTAACTGACCTTCCCTGCAGATCTGGTCCCCCACAACTGCTTTCTCCTGCAGGCCCAGGTCCCTCCCAACTGTCCTTACCTGCATACCTGGTTGCCCCCAACTATCCTCCTCTGCCAGGCTGTTCACCTCTAACTGCCCTTCCTCAGACTTGATCACTTACAACTGACCTCCGTTGCAGGTTTGGTCCTTCCCAACTGCTCTCCCATGCTGGCCCGATTGCCCACAACTGCCCTCCCTTGCAGGCCTGGTCTCTCCCAACTGCCCTTTCTTGCTGGCCATCTTATGGTGGCCATCTCGTGTCCACATGGGGGCAGGATCTTTGACCACATAGGGGCAGCCATCTTGTGTGTTGGAGTGATGGTCAGTTTGCATATTATTATTTTATTAGATAGGATAAGCCTGGTGCATGGTAGGGGCCCGCTGGTTTGCCCTGAAGGGTGTCCTGGATAAGAGGGGGGATTCTCTTGGGGCTTGGGGCAGCCTGGGCCAGGACCCACCACCACAGGGCCACCTAAGCAGAGGCCCTGGTATCTGAATTTATTTATCTTCTACAATTGAAACTTTGTAACCTTCAGTAGAGCCAAGGTTTCTGCTTGCTCCATGGCTGCAGTCATTTTTGTTACAACTTATTTATAGTCTATAATTGAAACTTTGTAGCCGTAAATGGAGTCCAAGGAAGGCCTTGGTTTCCTCCATTGCCAGGGAAACCCAAGCTTCCTGCTTGCTCCATGCCTGCAGCCATCTTGGTTGAGTTAATTTGAATACTTGCTCCTGATTGGTTGGTGGATGTGGCTTGTGGGTATAATGGATTGATGGTTAATTTGTAAATTACTCTTTTATTAGATAGAATTGGCTGTATGAAATTCCATATTTGCGAGCTGCAATCATGCCAATGATTACTTAGTTAAAATGGTACTAGGATTGATAGAAAAGGACAGATATATTCATCAGCGCAAATACTCCTTTTAATCAAAAGCTGTATCAAAAGCCTGTCATACTAGTATCAAACTATCTTAAATTTGATTGAAAGTCTAAAAGAAAAGCAATCAAAATTGTTCTTTGATATGACTAATGAATTCTTTTTAAAAACCTTCCTCTGATGAGAGAAAAGATTTTGCAGCCGCTCTTTGCCAAAATTGCTGAAATATTGACAAAATAAATTAGAGTAGATCTGATCAGTAGTCAATAAAATCTATTGCCTATAGTGATAAAAAATTGTGAGGCAATGCAATTTTCCTAAGTTGAATTATAAATAGGATTGTGGATGTCAGCAAAGCTTTTAAATATCACAACATGCTTTCTGGATTTGCAGTGTTTGAAGACCAGGTGATCTTATCAAGTTTACAAGCCTGGAGCTTTGATCAACACAATGTTTTAAATGCCTCTAGGAATAATTTTGGAAAAAACTGGCATACTGCCAGAGCAAGGGATTTTACTAATGACTTTCCAGGCAGATTTTTGTGGTTTACTGGGCAAACATTTCCGTGAATAGAAATAACTCTTACACAACTTCAACAAATATAGTCTCCTGTAGCTTCCATTTAACTACCATGGCACACTGGGCTATTATTTAACTTTTAGAATACTGCTATCAAACACTCTCAAAAATATCTGAAATTATATGTTTAAATACTCAGACTCCATTTTACATGGGTGAACATGGGTTAAAACCCTGCTTATTGAAGGAGTGCTGAGGCGAATGAAGGCTGAGAACATGGGCTTCTATGTTCTAAACCTGGAGCTAAGGTTTAGGCTGTTTACCCATTACTTATGTAAATGTGGGCCAAATTACATTCTTTACTGAGACTCAGTTTCTTATCTGTAAAATGGGAATAATAATAACTATTTTTAGGGCATGTTGAGAAGATTCAATTTGATAATGAACATGGAGCAGTGAGCACATGCTTGGTACTTAGTAAGAATCTAATAAATTCTAGAGAGAAACAGCTTATTGGAACTTTCTTTTATTTTTAGGTCATTCTTTTTTTTTAATTAAATCTTTATTATTCAGATTATTACATTTGTTTATCTTTTTCCCCCTCCATAGCTCCCACCCTTCCCTCTACCCTTACCTCCCTCACCCTTCCCTCTACCCTTACCTCCCTCCCATTGACCTCATCCAGAGATGCATGATTTTTGTCCAGTCTCTCCCTGTACACCCCTCAACCCTTTCCCCCTGAGAATGATCAGTCCACTCCCTTTCTGGGCTCCTGATTCTATTATATTCACCAGTTTATTCTGTTGATCAAATTTTTAATTCACTTAATTTTTAGATTCACTTGTTGATAGATATCTATTTATCGTTCATAATTTTTTTTGTCTTTTACCTTTTTCTTCTTTACCTTTCAGCATTTCATATGATACTGGTTTGGAGTTGATGAACTCCTCTAGCTTTTTCTTATCTGTGAAGCTCTTTACCTGCCCTTCAATTCTGAATGATAGCTTCGCTGGATAGAGTATTCTTGGTTGTAGGTTCTTGTTATTCATCACGTTGAATATTTTTTGCCACTCCTATCTGGACTGCATCGTTTCTGTTGAGAAATCAGCTAACAGTCGTATGGCTGTTCCCTTGTAGGTAATGAACTGTTTTTCTCTTGCTGCTTTTAATATTCTCTCTTTGTCTTTTGCTCTTGGTATGTTAATGATGATGTGTCTTGGTGTAGTCCTCTTTGGATTCCTTTTATATGAGGTTCTGTGTGCTTCTTGGACTTGTAAGTCTATTTCTTTTACCAGATGTGGGAAGTTTTCAGTTATTATTTCTTTAAATAGGATTTCAGTATCTTGCTCTCTCTCTTCTTCTGGCACCCCCACAATTCTGATGTTGGTACGCTTGAAGCTGTCCCAGAGGCTCCTTACATTATCTTCACATTTTTGGATTCTTTTCTCTTCTTGCTTTTCCAGTTGAATGTTTTCTGCTTCTTTATATTTCAAATTTTTGACTTGAATCTTGCCTTCCTCTAGTCTGCTGTTAGGTCTCTGAATAATATTTTTATTTCAGTCAATGTATGTTTAAATTCTAGTTGGTCCTTTATCATCTCTAGTTGGATCTTTTTCATCTTCTCTTGGGACTCACTAACTTTATCCAACTTTTCTAGGATATTTTTGAAAAACCTTATAAGTGTGGTTTTGAACTCTATATCCAGTTGTTTCTTTTCCTCCATTTCTTTTGTTTGTGATCCCTTCCCTTGTCTCGGCATTTTCACTTTCACTATGCTGGGAGAACTTCTGTGTTGGATCCAGCCTTATGACACTAGACTTGCAAATCCGCAAAAGCCTCTCTGTTGAGCTTGGGATGGATGGAGTCTCAGGGCTTAAGGGACAGTCTTGCCTTCCAGTCGGCCCCGCCCTCCACGGCCCCTGAGTCTCACATGACTGGGTAATCGCTGGAGAGGTCCCTATGAGTGCATGCTCTCTGACAGTGCCCCTCAGGCTCCTCTGCGTTCTGGTACCATTGAGTCTGGGTCCCCCAGGTTTCGCCTGAAACCAGGGCTTAGTGGAGTTAGAAATCGCACAATTGGAAGGGTCTGTCTCCTGCCCACTTGCAAAAGCCCGTGGCACAATCTGTAGTCTGTCCCCTGCATGCAGGGCTGTGCATGCCACTAGACTTCCGATCTTTTGCGACTCCCCTAAATTTCCATGCACTTCTCCCTTTTCACAGTCCAAACTCCCTCCGTATGAGTTTTGGCTGGATCTGGGGTTTAGTGTCGTAGGATAAGGGGTTCAGTGCCATTGGGAGTCTCCATTTCCCTCCCACCAGAGAAAGCCAGCCAGGTTCTCTGGCACCCGCTTTCTGCACGTGCGTGTCTCCGTACCTCAGCTTTTTGCAGCTCCTCTGAGTGGCTGTGAGCCGCTCTCTTTCCTTCTAGTTGTAGAATTTCCACTCAGCCAGTTTTACTGTGGTTTTGGATGATGTCCATTCTGCCTTTTAGTTGTAGGTTTGAAATTGTTGGGCAAGGCTGCAGTGTAGGTATTTACCTATGCCGCCATCTTGGATTCTCTGCTTATTGGAACTTGAATGAAAGCAATTCTTTATTGTCACTTTATTTCCTCATTCTATAATAGTTACAATGGTTAGCACTTGTGGTAATAAGGGACTTGCCCAGAAAGTAGAGCCAAGTCAACAGCTGATGCATGTGTGGGTTGGGTAGGGATGTAGGCATGGGGAACTGAGAAGAGTAAAATGTGAAAGAAAGAACTAGAAAGGTATGTAGGTGTGGACAGCTGAGATTCATGGCCCTTCCAAGGACCATGTAGAATGTCTGAGAGAAGAAAAAGAGGAATTTATAGTATTTTGCTCCTGTCTTCCATTAGTTGGGTTTTAATGGGGAGCATTAACATCCTTTTATAGGTTTGCAGTTGTAAGGGATGAGTCCATTGGTTCCAGCAGACAGACAAATGCAATGTCAGAGAATCCCTAAAACAGGAACTGAAAGATAGAGCAGAGCTGAGGAGTCAGGTTTTATTTATGCAATGTTCATTGTTGCAGATGTGAAGATGGGGGGCATGGGAGGAGAGACAAACCAAGTGTTCATACATGATATCAAAGCCATACGCTCTTAATGAGATTTGAGAGCAAATTCATCCCAGGTGCCCACCATTTGAGGACAATGTTTTAAACAATTCTTATAGTATAGGTTGATATTTAAGTTATATAATAAATCTACAACTGGCTCTGAAAAACTCCCCATGAGAATGATGTCTGTGCTAAACATCACATCAAAAAAGGCACATCTCAGGGCTGAGATTCAGGTTTAGAAGAGTATGTTTTTCCCTGGTCCTGTCAAGAAACTCAAACAAATCAGCAGGGACTTCTTAGTCTGTAAATGTTGAGTTAGAGACCTCTATGAAGGGAATTAGTGAAACAATACTTTTGTCTTTCCAAATAGGTTCAAAATATTATGTTTTTCTCCATAGATGATTTAATACAGTTTACCTGTTTTATTTTACAGTTTGGCTTGACTTATTTTAACATCAAGGGGAAAATGTCACTTGGAAAGATTACTACTGGAGTTCTAAGGAATATCTTGGAATGCACCTATACACTCAAAATAGTGGGGTTATAACTAAAGACAAATGTGTATATGGGAAAGTCCACCTACATAATCCCTCTAATACCCAGTGTCTATGTGTCAATGAGCATTTCTTTATCTAAAATGGCATAATTATTCAAACTCAAAATATCAGACAAATGAAAAATATCCACCTTCCTACTAAATGGTATGTCTTCATTTGAGATCTGTTTAGCTTATAAGGTGAAAGTGGGTTCCAGACAAATGTCTTTCACATTATAAATTGTATTAAATTAATTGGAAAAATAGATAAACATTGATAATAATAAACAGAAGTGATGAACAGTAAAAGGTAAATACGTTTTAAATGTTACTCAAATAGACATTTCAATAAAACCACATCTTTCAGACAACATAATTATTTGCATCATAAAAATCTCTAGTGGTTGAAATTTAAAATATTGATTAAAAACCTTCAGTTGGATTCTAAATCAGCCTTAAAAGAAATTTCTATCTTAATAAAATAGACAAAACTTTGCTTTGAAATATTGTAACCTTTTCTTAATGTGTTTACTATTCTTGAGAAAGACCTGAAATGAATCTTTCAGAAAAGAGCCTTTCTCATTTTAAATTGAATTCAATGCATCAGTGAGGACATAATTCCAATGAATTTGGAAGAAGAATAAAATATTCCCACATGACTCTCACATTTCCAAATATCCAGATTTGGGGGTTGATCCTTTGACAGAATAGGATCAATTCTGTGATATTTTAAAATTTCCTCTTGGTCTTCTAATGTCATGTTTATGCAACCTGTACTAAGAAATGTTTAAAACCAGAAAAATATATTATATTACCTAGATTTAGTTGAACTTTTCCAGACTTTTAAATATCTTCTTGACAATCCTTAAAGTGGGAAGATACTCTGACTTTACTCACCAAATGTAATCCCCTCATGAGTTTTGTTGACTTCAGATAGTGAAATTTATTTTATTTTCGTAGTTGCTTACTACGGCAAGTTAGCACAGATCAGGAATGAATGTGTCAAGTTAAACAGCAGACACCGCTGTTTGTGAACTTTTCATCAATAAATAAAAAATATTTCATTTTTAATTCTAGAAGTATTTAAATTAAACATTAACAGATGGATTGGGCAGGCATCGATTACTAAATAGAAACTGGCAAAAGAAATAATCCAGCTCTTTACTTTGTTTTTACAATGAAAATGAGAATGGATTCTGAATTGAGGGAGAGAATTAAAAGGACCAAGTGTTTTTAAAAAAACCTTCTCCGCCAAAAGAGCAAAATAGTACTCAGTGGCATTGCATTGTTAACAAAAGTTCTTTATCAGAAACTATAATTTAATATTTAAGTATCTAATTTACAAGTGACAAGGTATCATATCCAAATAATTAAATTGCAAGAAGAAAACTATTAACCACTAAAACCAATACCAAACACAACCCAAACATTTAGAGGAAAGCAATAGCTAGAATTTGAATTGAAAAAAAAATGTTTCATCATATTTGGCTCATTAAACAAAGCTTTCATCATAGCCTGTAAAAGAGCATTTCTTCTAGTTCATCAAAAGTTTATCCTTTGTAGTATGAATAGCATGTAAAGATAAATTTAATGATTGCATATAAACAAGTGTGTGCACTTGTTCAACACACACTCATGTGTCGGTTTAACAATATCATATCTACTGGTAACTGGCTGGACTTTGGAAGGTGCTAAAATACATATTTCTACATGACCTTTTACCCATTTAACAATGCTTTTTTGTAAATAGATATTACATAAAATAGCCTCTTTTTATTAACTGAATATTTTCTTAAGCATAATAATAGGCAATGAAGGAATTGCACTTATTGTAAAGGTATAGTAAAGTGTTAGACTGCAGCTCAGCCACCAAGATCAGGGACTGTAGTACTGATAAGTTGTTCATTATATGCAAAGATGTAGGCCATTAAAATTAAAATGAGAACAACTAGTTACAGAACAAATAGGGCATAACAGAAAAAACAAAAACAAAACATGCACTATTCCTACTTTAATGCAAAACTAATTTCTCCTAAGAAAACAACCATTTGACCTTTCTTTCACAAGAAACAGGTTCTGCACCCTTGGCAAAACAGTAGACTTGGACATCTGTATTCAATTCTATTTTATTGTCTCTGAGTGTGCTGTTCCAGTGACATCTCCTTAAGCTGCCCTTAGAATTCTGAAACATCTACAATATTACAGTCTCTTGGTTAGATTTCATTGAGCCTCAGTATCCCCTTAGTTCTATATAAATAGAGTCCATTATTCATCTTCTTCTTCTGGTTCCTGTGGTATCATGGATATTTCTTCCTTTAAACAATCACTGAAGAATCTGAGGATTGTGCTATAGAGATGATACTTGCTCTTCTCACATATGCTATGACCTTCATCTGGATAGACCTAAGATGTTGAGGAGAAAGGAGATTTAAAGTTACCAAAGAAAGTATTGTCCCTCAGAACCTATTCTTTTTCATTACATGGCAAAGAAACTTCAGGTAACCAAAATCTCAACTAATTACACTATGAGATCTTTATATCATTTTTTTTCTTTTTACTATAATCTATCATAATCAACATTTAAGACAACATACAATTTTTATGTATTTAATTGATATTTACTGGGTAAAAATTAGACAGTTTCTTCATAAATATATGCTCCTGACCTCCCATTTCTTAGCCTATTTAACTTAGAAAACTTGAAATTATAAATTCATTCACTGTCCCTTCGAACTGTATGTAAATGCTCTTTCAGTTTATTGCCATTTTTACAACCCAGGAAACCATCTCTTTGACATATAAGCATTGAAGGAGAAAGCACCCCTGTCTCAAAGTTGTGAGGAAGGGACTTATCATAAATATACAAAAAAATTTACATTACCTTTTGGTAAAGCCAAATACAACTGGACTATGAGTTCCTCCTCTGTAGCTTTAAAGCTTTCTTGGCCTTTTATTTCAACAAAATTGGATTTAGTCTCTCCCTTATTGCAATAGTCATGAATAAAGTCCTCCTTGTTTGTTTAATCTTGTGCAATGCAATTTTTATTTTGACAATATAAAAGGTATTAGTGACTCCCCTCCCCTCTAAATATAAATACAAAGGTTGCCACATTAATTCCTGAGTAAATTTTTAAAAAATGGTTCCTTGGTGCCCTCTTCTAAAGCCACCTACTGTTTCAGAGTGCTGTTTACCTATTATCCTAACCCTGTCATCATTCCAACACTGGTTCCTAGATATGTTGAACTACTTTTAGTTCTCCAAATGTTGAAAAATTACAATTAGTTTTATTTCCATCTTAACTCCTCCTTCAAACTGAAAGTCCTTTGGCCATATAAAGTAGGTCTTATTGACCTATCTAGCTCAATGACTTTTTTGTAAATTCTTGATAAATATTTATTAAATATGGTTGAAGGTATAGATATAAATGATTTTTTTAATATTTCCTTTTTTTCATAACATTTACTGAAACCACTCCCCCTCCCAACTTTTTAGTATGAGAGTGATGAAAAATAAGGAAAAGAAAAAGGGGCTAGAAGAAAGAGAATTATTATTTTAAAAGAATTCATTATAGTGATATTGATGCCATTGTAATGATCTAGTTATTATTAACAGGAAAGGAGTAAAGGGAAAACTAGATAATATAGGCGTGTCATTTATACAGAAAGGTGTATTTTAGCACTCTCCAAGTCTGTTCCCTACAGATTGATGGGAGAGGGACTGGGCAAAGGCAGTTTGGACCCATGCCCAATAAGGTTTGAGCAACACGAGAAAATGCTTACATATCTGTCCAGTCACATCTGGGAATAGGTAATTAGCAGGAATAGGCATGGCCACTACAGGGGCATGAAACCTGAATATTTAAACTTCTGAACAAAGCGAGCTCTTGACTCTTGGCTTGGCCCTCTTGGAACTCTTGTTGCAGGTGGCACATTCCCCTGCATTTGTCCAAGTGGCCCACAACCATGTGAGCTCCAAATAATGGACTGATGGACTTTAATTAGCTTGGACGCTGAACTGGGCCCGCTGCAACATGGAACAGAACCTCTGGACACTGGCTTTGCTTTTGGTTTGCTGAACCCACAGCTGCCCTCTTTCAGGACTGGCTTGATGGAAATGGGATATTGGAAACTGAGGAATGTGATCCATGCAAAGTCTTCTAAGGCACCTGGTTCTCCCATGAGGGCTTTGAAAGTGCTTATTTCAGCAAAACCCCAAGAATCCCCTCCTGCCAGCAATAGAGAAATCCCACTCATGTATGCCTCTGAGAGCAGCATGAATAAAAGTCTCAGAAGAAAGACATTGCATAAGACTATTACACAATTGTAAAGCATGAGCTGATCTACATTCTCAGCATAATTAAGAAAAAGTAAATCTATCTTTGATAACTACAAATACAGTAAAACTAATAGCATGAGGGATGGAGCAGCACAGAAGTTGTGTTCTGATCTCGCAACTATAAAAACCAGGTAGGAAACCACATCAACACATCTGAAAAAGTGGCTTACCTGCATAGTATAATTCACTTCAGCTTTTATTAGGTGTTTTATTAATTCTGCTGAGTGCTGGAAATGAACTTTTGCTGTAAGAAATTAAATTGTGATAGTTGAAGAAATATGTTTGTAAGGATAAGAACATTTTATGTCTTTTTTTCCTGAAAAGATTAAATATTTTACTTTACATACATTGCACATTTAAAAGACTTAGACCTGGCTTTAAGTAAGAAGCCAGAGGATACAATGATGATAAAACTTTGAGCTTCACATTATAAAATAATAAACTGAAACAGGAGCTGCTAGGAAGGCTCTATTTATTATACAAATGTTACTTAGATTTATTTTATTGGTTATTATTTATTATTTTTAATTGTTCACATTTTATGCCATTACAAGAATTTTAACATAGTGAATACTTGTCTGGATAATAATACAGGAAACCAGTTTTTATTTCTTTCTGAGGATGATCAGGGCCCAATCTCAGTGAGATACTGGCATTCTGTTTTATTTTAAATTAGAAAAGAATACCCCATGTTGAGAAAAGAGAGTACACATCTCCTTATTCAAAGGATAAATATTTAATGCGGATCATGTTGGTCCTCCCCCTTCCTTCTACCTTTCTTCTGTCTGACCCTCAAAGTCCAAAACTGAAGTAAGCAGCACAGCAGGCCAGGTAGAGTAGTAGCTCTGGCCCTAAGCAGCTTTGAATGCTTGGAGGAATCACTCAGATCTCTGTATAGCATTTTGCTCCTATGCTGCCTGCACTGTTCATTCACATGCTGTGTAGCTCTTCAAATTTCTATAAATAAATCTAAGCTAGCATTTTTAATTTGTCTTTGTAAAAGTAGGCAGGATTGTAAATAGTTTAAGATCCTTCATAGCTCTAATTCAGTGATACTGAGCAATACTACTTCTTAGCAGAAAAATAAAAGCCCTCCCTACTGGTCATTTCAATCTCTTTAAAATTTACCCCAAGTCTTTCCAACATCTTCCTATTGTATTTAGTGGGGAATGACCATGTCATCTTTGAAAAGTTTGAGACTCGCTCTGTAAATTTAAACTACTAGAAATGCTAACAAAGAGGAGTAATACCTAAGGTAAAATGTTATCTCATTTTGTTTACTGTAGGATAATGTTTTGGAAAGGACCCACCATTTCTTGGTATGGTTAAGGTTGAAAGATACATGTATAAACTAGAAGCCTAGTGCATGCAATTCATGCAGGGGGGGGGGTGCGTTCCTCAGCCTGGCTTGCACCCTCTCACAATCGGGGACCACTTGCTCCTAACTGCTCACCTGCCTGCCTGTCTGATCACTCCTAATTCCTCTTCCTGCTAGCCTAATCACCCCTAACTGCCTCTGTCTGCCTGCCTGATCACCCCTAACCATCTCTGCCTGCCTGCCTGATCACCCCTAACCCCTCTGCCTGCTGGCCTGATAGCCCCTAACTGCCCTCCCCTGCTGGCCTGATTGCTCTTAACTGCTCTCTCATGCTGGCCCCATCACCCCTAATCACTTCTGCCTCAGCTCCTGCCACTGTGGCTTTGTGCTTAGGACCAGTCAACCGGAAGATGTCTGGTCTATCTGGTCTAATCAGCATATTACCCTTTTATTAGTATAGATGGATTTTCCAAATAGATTGATTTCCTTTTTAGTTTCTAGTGTGAAGCTTATTGTTATTTGTCATTTGACCCCTTCCTAAAACCAAACAGGAATATTTAAAGTCTAATTGATTGATTGAACTAATTTGCTGATAATTTTTGAAGAAAATATTAATAATGGTTTATTATAGTGTTAATGACTGAGCCACCAAGCCCATAGGAAGTGTGCATGTATAGTGTATGTGTGAGTATGTGCCTGTGTTCAGGGACAAATACACAGGTGCATTTGCTTTAACATGATTAGTGCTGAATCTCTGCTTGCATTTTATCAGATGGGCAAAGCATGAGGCCATGACTGAGTCAGACAGAAATGATGGTTTACCTCAGTAGCTGCAACAGGGATTGCTAGATGTAAATAATAATAATAATAATCCTGAATATTATTTACTAGATGCCCTATTCATGAAAATTTATGCACTGGAGGGGGGTCTCTCAGCCTGGCCTGCCTCCTCTCATAGTTCGGGAGCCCTCAGGTGCAGGAGATGACACAGCCATCAGGGAAAGTGCCCCATCACACCTCTGCTGCTGCCACTGCTGGCAGTGCTGGCAGTGCATGCCTCGGCCAACCCTGGTTACCTGAGCCTCAGGCAGCCCTTTCTATACAGTGCTTTTAAAGCAAATCAGTAATTTCAATCAGCTCCAAAGGGGATAGGAGGGAGAATTAAGTTTTCCTTTTTTGAGAGGAAATACCTAGATAAATCAATCCGGGACCCATTGGGGATGTCCTATTGCCTCTCACAATCAGGGACTACTGTCTCCTAACCGCTTACTTGCCTGGTCGCCCCTAATCATCTCTGCCTACCTGATTACCCCTAACTGCTCCCCCACTGACCTAATCTCTTTAAATACCTTCTACCTCAGCCTCACACCAAGGACCCAGGATTCCCTCCTCTGGCCAATAGCAGTCACAGGGGACCCACGCTTCCCTCCCTCTGGCTGGCTGCAGGCCACAGATGTTGGCACCCAGGACCACTGGGCAGGCAGCTTGTTCCAGGCCAACTTTGTCAGGAAGGACACCTGGAAGATCATCCAGAAGATGTCTTGTCTAATTAGCAAATTACCCTTTTATTAGTATATATTATAGGTATAGATAGCTTACTAAGCTGAACACTAATTTAACCAGGGCATGACATGCTTGAAAATTGAACTCAAGACCTGGTATGATCTTTGCTATAATTCTTTTTTATTTATATGCTACTTATAATGGAGTAAAAAATACTTAGGCAGGGCAGGTTGAACCAAGAACAACAAGTTGAAAATTTAGGAATTATTAACTCAAGGCTTTGACTATCCTTGCTCACTTGCCAGGTAGCCGTAAAGAAATTAATTTCCTCCTTGAAATCGGTGTGTTTTTTTCTCATCTCTGAATGGGTCTACGGATAGTCATTCCTCTGTTGTTAAGTTTTACACAGAATAATAAAAAGTATATATAAGTTCTTTATGTGACTATAAAATATTATTAATTACTAAAAATATCAGTCACATACATTTCCAATGTTTAATGTGATAAATAATATGAATATATTTTTTTCTTTTAACAGTTTAAGTGGGTAGCCTTCTCAGAATTTTATCTCAGTGTTGTCCTGTTATTTTCTAGGTTAATGTCCTTTTGAGGTATACTAAATAACACCATATAAGTAGTCACTAGCCACTAAATTAAATAAAATTAATATTAAAAATTCAGTTTTTAAATAATTTTAAACACATTCTTATGAACATATGCATATGAACCACATGTGGCCAGTGGCTAGCATGTTCAACAATCAAGGTTGGACTTTTCTACCATCCAGAACATTTTATTGCACAGTGCTGCCATTGAGGCTCACATCTTCCTCTGTTATTAGTCCTGAGTTCCTTTTAACCATTTCCCGACATGCATCAGATTTTGTGCCACTCTGCTTTCTTTTTTAGTAGGTTTATAGAATCCCCTTTAAGCACATCCTTGAATGTACTCCTTTGTTCAAATTCAGACTCCCTCAATGACTAGCAGCAAATATAATACTTACTGTCAGCAGTTCCATGAATTATTAATATATTTTCTTCTTTTAAGCCATGGATATTATGTAGCACACTTGATGCCTACAAAGGGAAACAAATACATCTGTATATTGTTCTACCCGTATTTACATTTTTACTGAGTTTTTAGAACAGAAGTACTTTTATCTCCTAATTATTTTTAAATTAGTTACCTGGTATGTGCTTTCTTCTTTAGATGGCATACCGAGGTATCTTTCAGAGAAAGCTGAAGCTGTGACCCAAGAAAACAAAAATTTAATAATTAAGTAAAACACAATTGAAATAGAATATTTCATTATTCAATTTCTATATTTCACATTTGTCATACTCCACTAAAATTGATTAAATCAGAGAGAAGATAAACAGCTGTAAACATCTTTGATAAAACATGATAAATGAATTCAATTGAGCTCCTTTGCATTAGAAGTTTGTTTTCCAGAAATGAATACATTGTATTAGGTCATTTTATAAGAAATACTCACCATACAACTTGAAGTCAGTGATGGGTGCAATTACTGATCCACATTTAAAAAGCTTTTCATCTGATTTTAAGATCATTGATGCAACATAGCCACCATACCCCTGGAAACAAAAAAATATGTACATATAATTCTTATATATACTTTTAGCTTCAATAACTATGTTTGTGGTCTATAGATCACAATGTCTCATTATGTCCCAAACGTGAGCAAATAATCCTATATAATAAAAGCCTAATATGCTAAGTGTCTAGTCGCCCTTTCAGTCATTCAACCAATCAAGGGGTAATATCTGCTCAATCAATCAAAGTGAAATATGCTATTGATATACTAAGGCTACTCAACCACTCCCTATGATGTGCACTGATAACCAGGGGCAGACGCTCTGACTGGTAGGTTAGCTTGCTTGCTAGAGTCTGGCTGATCTGGACTGAGTGAAACAAGCTAGACAGCTAGAGCCCTCCTGCAGTCCCTCCCTGGCTGACAAACCTCCCACGTCCTTCCTTGGCCCCAATAGTGCACCAGTGGGATCCTTCAGCCTGGCCTCTCCCCTCTCATAATCCAGGACCCCTCAGGTAATGTTGGAGAACTGATTTCAGCCCGATCCCACAGGCCAGGCTGAGGGATCCCGCTCATGCACAAATTCATGCACCAGGCCACTAATATACTGATAATACAATTGTTACTAAATTATTTATTAATAATAGGGAAGGAGCAAATGGAAGACCAAATATTGTAGGCATGTTATTTGGGCAGCTTCACCAGGATGCTACAAATTTATACTCCCTAGGATTTCAATGGAGGGGAGACAGACACATGCCCAGTAAAGCTGAGGTGACAGAGGGAAAGTATTTGTCTGTCAGTCACACTTGGGAACAGGTCATTGGCCAGAATAGGCATGGCCATTTCAAGGGTGCAAAATTTCAGATATTTAATCCCTTAGAAATGCCCTCTCTTGGGCTTCTTGTGTTCTTGGCATTTTGCACTCTCCTACATTTTCCCACATGGTCTATGGTCATAAAGCTTCCATACACAATGGACTAATGGACAGCAACTAGCCTGATGTGGAACTGGGCCCAGCTGCACCATGGGATGAAAACTCCGGACACCAGCTTTGCTTTCAGCTCTATACTTATTCCAGAACTAAACTAAAGGAAACAGGACTTTTGAAACACAGGGATATAATTCTACACAAATAAAAATCACTTACTCTCTTGAGTGAGTCTCAGAAAATTATTTTTCTTCAAATATGATAAAAACACTATCCCTAGCCCCAGGGGAAAATTAATACCCGAATTTCCATAGTAACACAAAGATCACTTTATACACATAAAATTTTGAAAAGAGTTGTTTATATTTTATAGAATATTATTTTAATAATTTTAGGTAAAATATAAAATTAATCATATATCACTTAGTGTCAAAGGTTTGTTCTTAAATTTCATACCAAATATTTGTAAACTGCCCCAAATAATTTGAGGCTATGCAAATACAGCACTTATTAAATCATATATCATTTTAGGCAAGCCAGATATATTATATAAAAGGCTAAGTGCTGGTAGGTATGACATTCACTGACTCCAAGGTGCAGACACAGTGCAAGAGCTGCTGAACAATAGCAACTTTGCAGAGTGTCTTCTCTCACTCTGGGACACCTTGGAGGATGTCAGACTGCTGGTTTCCACCCGATTCCTACAGGCCAGGCCTAGGGACCCCATATGCTGGAGGGACCCTACCCACTCAGCAGATGCCCTTTGAGCCCCAGCTAGGGAGGGACTATAGGAGGTTGGCTCCAGGGAAAGTCTAGCCTATCTCACTCAGTTGTGCCCTGTGGTCACCTTCTAATTAATTTCTTTTAATGTACACAAATCCATGTACTAGGCCACTAGTATATATATGAAACCTAAAATGATATATGATTTAATAAGTGCTACATATATATGTTTAGTAGATCATTTAATAATAATGATGACTATGTAGAATTAAGAAAGCATAATTAAATATTAAAGATCTATTATCATACATATAGATTCTGACCCAAGTCAGGGTGGCTCAGTAGTTGAGCATCCACCCATGCACCAAGAAGTTACCAGTTTAATTCCTCATCAGGGCATATACCAGGATTGGGTACTCCATCCCCAGCAGGGGGTGTCCAGGAGGCAATTGGTCAATGTTGATGTTTATCTCTCATTTATGTTTCAATCGTTCTCTCTCTTCCTCTCTCTCTAAAAATCAATATAAAAACATTTTTAAAATAAGAATTAATAATATATATTCCACTTTCAATTTCATGAAACTAAATATTTCAAATAAATGAGATATGGTAGATAATGTTGTTACTTAAATGATTTGGGTTATTGTATAAATTTCATTTTAAAATATTCTCTTGACATTTTTTAACTGATTTTTTTATAAATTCTTAAACAAAAAATCAAGATGCTCCACTTTCTTTTGTAGTCCATGAGTTGACCAGAAAAGGTCCAAAGGAGATTTTCACAATTACAGTAATACTAAGCTAAGGGAATTATCTATTAATTTTATAAAGTAATTTTAATCTGTACTCTGGGCAATGTTCCACATCTTGCTGAACATTAGAGTATACTAAGAGGTATTAAAAAAAATATTAACACCCAGGACTTAGCATTAGGAATTCTGGTACAATTGGTTCATGATGAGGTATACTTTTGAAAGATTTCTAGATGATTCTAGTGCAGTATAGTGCTAAAGTAATCTGGTATTCTCACTAAACACTTGATATAATAAGTACAGAATTTAATGTATGCCTATTTGAAACATCATTTAAATATTAATACATAAAAATATAAAATGCATTCAAGCATTAATGAAATGACAAAGAGAATGTATGTAAAGAGTAACAGAGTATTCCAATCCAAAATGTTCCACAATAGCATATTGATTATTTTAAGCTAGAGGTACTTAAAAAAAAAACAGAGGTACTTAAAAAAAACAGCCAATGCAGGGAGAGGATTTCTCTGAACTCCCATAAAGACAGGTCTTCCAACAAGAACTCTATTGTTATAGATTCCTTCCCTAGGAATTCCATCAATCAAGGGAAGACTAACTCTTGTCATAAAAGGGAATAGAGGTTGATGGAAAAAATTTCCCACAAACTGCTTATCCCATCTATTCTGCTAATGTCCTATTTCTCTTTCTTAACAGTCATTTATCTCTCCTAAAAGACCTATATCTCTTCTCCTATTTCCCTATGAATATGGTAATTTAGGCCTGGTTGCTGTGGCTTAGTGGTTGAGCATGGGCCCATGAATCAACTAAGAGGTCTCAGTTGGATTCCCAGTTAGGGCACATGCCCTACTTGTGGTCTCTATCTCAGAAGGGGATGTGCAGGAGGCAGCAGATCAATGATTCTCTTCATCATTGATGTTTCTTTTAATTATATAGGTTTTTAAAATACATTTTATTGATTTTTTACAGAGAGGAAGGGAGAGGGATAGAGAGTTAGAAACATCAATGAGAGAGAGACATCTATCAGCTGCCTCCTGCACACCACCCACTGGAGATGTGCCCACAACCAAGGTACATGCCCTTGACCAGAATCGAACCTGGGGCCTTTCATTCCGCAGGCTGACACTCTATCCACTGAGCCAAACCGGTTTCACCATCATTGATGTTTCTATTCTTTTCTCTCCCTTTCTCTCTCTGAAATAAATAAAAACATATTAAAAAACACACACACACAAAACAAACAAACAAACAAACAAAAAAACTGGTATTTTAAGCCTGAATTCTAAGCCACCTCACAGACTTACTCATTTTCCCCTGGGTATCTCCCATGTAGACATGAGGTATAAATGTCAATAAACATATTTTTATTTTTCTCTTGTGAATCTGTCTTTTAGTAAAGGAATCTCAGACAATAACTCAAAAAGGTAAAGAAAAAATTATTTTTCATCCTCGCATATACCATTTTTTACTTGTATATTCACATTAGAGGCCTGGTGTATGAAATTCATGCAAGGAAGAGGGTGTGTGTCCTTCAGCCCAGCCTGCTCCTTCTCTAATCTGGGATCCCTTGAGGGATGTCCGACTGTTTGGGCCTAAACGGGCAGTCGGATATCCATCTCAGAATCCAGGATGCTGGCTCCCAACTATTCAACTGCCTGTCTTCCTGATTGCCCATAACCACTCCCTCGTCTGCTTGACTGATGCCTAACCACTCCCCTGCCAGCCTGTTTGCTCCTAACTATCCTCCCCTGTGAACCTGGTAACCCCTAACTGCCCTCCTCTGTAGGCCTGATCCCTGCCAACTGCCTTTCCCTGCTGGACATCTTATGGAGCCATCTTGTGTCCACATGGGGGCAGTCATCTTGTATGTTGCAGTGATGGTCAATTTGTATATTATTATTTTATTAGATAGGTGCATGGTAGGGTCTGGTTTTCCCTGAAGGGAGTCCTGGATAAGGGTGAGTGTCCCTTTGGGGCATGGGGTGGCCTGGATGAGGGGCCTGTGGTGGTATGCAGGCTGGCCATGCCCCCCAGCAACCCAAATGGTGGCCCTGGCATCTGGGATTTATTTATCTTCTATGATTGAAACTTTGTAGCCTGGAGTAGAGCCAGGGCTTCTGCTCACTCCACAGCAGCAGCCATTAAAACTTTATTGCCTTAATCAGAGGCCTTAGCAGGCCAGAGTGTGTGGAAAGCTTGGCTTCCTCCATCGCCAGGGGCAACCCAAGCCTTGCCCCTGCTTCTCTGTGGCCATAGCCATCTTGGTTAGGTTAATTTGCATACTCACTCTGATTGGCTTGTTGGCATGGCTAGTGGGTGTGGTATAGCAGATAAATGATCAATTTGCATATTACTCTATTATTAGATAGCATAGCACCCAGAAGATTGAGCAAAGCCTCCCCCAAAATAAAGAGCTAAGTGAAATAAAATTACACTTTATAGATTAAAGCCATCAAGAGTGTTTTTCTCAGTCTCTTTGAGAGAGATAAAAATAGCTGTTGGTTAGCAAAATTTAAAAGTAGCAGGCTTAATTGTGCTAACACATCTAAAAGAAGAAGTGGAGCCCAGCCTGTGTGCTTCATGGGTTGAACATCAGGTTGTGAGTTCAATCCCTCTCATTGATGTTTCCACATCTCTATTCCTCTCCCTTCCTCTCTATCTAAAAAGCAATGACAATATTAGGAAGAAAGGAAGGAAGGAAAAAGGGAAGGAAGGAAGGAAGGAAGAAAGGAAGGAAAGGAGGAAGGGAGGAAAGAAGAAAGGGATGGAGGGAGAAAGGGAAGAAGAGAGAGATGGAAGGGAAATAATTTCTTTATATCCTTAATTCTTTGCTGAAATGACTTGTAACAGATATTCACAAGAGAAAAACAAGCACAAGTTTTGATTTTGTTGTTGTTTAATATATTTTATTGATTTTCTACAGAGAGGAAGGGAGAGGGATAGAGAGTTAGAAACATCAATGAAAGAGAGACATTGATCAGCCGCCTCCTGCACACCTCGCTGTGGAGATGTGCCTGCAACCAAGATACATGCCCCCAACCAGAAATGAACCTGGGACCTTTTAGTCCAAAGACAAACTGGTTTCAGCATTTTTTTTTAACATGTATACCTCATGAATATATAGGAACTAACCAGAGACACTAAGCAATTCTGTAAGAAAGCCCTGGCCACCACCTTAAATACCATTTTAAATTAAAGAAGATGTTGGGAAAGTTTTTTTCTGAGAAGTGACCCGGAAAAGAAGGATAGGGCTTGTTATGCAGATTTAAGCCAATGCCTTCTCCATTGCTGAGAATTTCTTATGGTTTAGAGTTCTTGTTGGTACAGACAAGGAGATACAAATGATGATTTTCTTTATAAATGTAAATATCCTATCTAATAAAAGAGTAATGTGCAAATTGACTGTACCTATGCTATACTCACAAGGCTTGCCAGCCAATGAGAGTGAGTATGTAAATTAACACAACCAAGATGGCTATAGCCAAAGAAAGAGCAGAAGAGCAGCTTGGGGTTACCCCTGGCAATGGAGAAAGCCAAGCTTCCCACACACCCTGGCCTGTGCTTAAGGCAACAAAGTTTCAATGGCTGTGTGAGCAGAAGGCTTGGCTCCACTCCAGGCTACAAAGTTTTAATTGTAGAAGATAAATAAATACCAGATACTTGGGCCTCCACTTCAGTCACAGGGGGGCGTGACCAGCCTGAAAACCACCAGAGGCCCCTCATTCAGGACACCCCCTACCCCAAGGGAACACCCACTGTGATCCAGGACACCCTTCAAGGCAAACCAGGTGGCCCCCACCGGTGCAGCAGGCCTCTATCCTATCTAATAAAAGAGTAATATGCAGGTTGACCATCACTCCAACACACACAATGACTGTCCCCATGTGTTACAAGATCCTGCTCCCATGTGGATACAAGATGGCCACCACAAGGTGGCCATCAGGGGAGAGCAGTTTGCAGGGACCAGGCCTGCAAGGGAGGACAGTTATAGGCAAAAAGGCCAGCAGGAAAGGGTAGTTGAAGGTGATTAAGCCTGCAGAGGAGAACAATTGGAGGTGACTGGCCCTGCAGAACATGATAGTTGGGGATGATCAGGCCATCAGGGTAGGGCAGTTAGGGGGAAAACAGGCTGGCAGGGGAGCAGTTAGGCATCAATCAGGATGGCAGGGGAGTGGTTAGGGAGGGGGTGATCAGGCTGGCAGGCAGTAGTGATTAGGGGCAATCAGGAAGGCGGGCAGGTGAGCAGTTGGGAGCCAGCAGACCTAGATTGTGAGGGATGTACTACTGCCTGTTTAGGCCCAATCATACCTGGATCAGGCCTAACTGGGAGGTCAGACATCTCTCAAGGGTTTCCAGATTGGAGAGGGAGCAGGCTGGCCTGAAGGACACTCCTTCCCCTGTGCACAAATTTTCATGCACCAGGCCTCTAGTCTCTTATAAAAGAATAACTATGACTCTTTCTTTTTTTTAGTGTAGAAGCATCTGCTGTTTCTTAAAAACAATTAGCTCATCATCAACCTTTGGCTAAAGAGGCATAGTCTGGTGTGGCATCTTCTGCTCCTTTCAGAGGTCTGAGAGGGTATGATGAGTCAAGCAGAGCAAGTGAACAGCTGCTTAGCTCTTAAGAGTGTGGGACCCAGGCAAAGAATTACTAGGATAATGTCAAAGAGATGAGCCAGGGTGTCACTCCCAAGAGGCTTCAAGTGCTTCTCACAGAGCAATACTATCGCCATCCTGAGAAAGGCATTGTAGTTGTAGTTGATCAGACCTTTTCTGGTTCTAATTCCACAAATGCCCTAACAAACTTTCACTGATTTAGTATATATATATATATATATATATATATATATATATATATATATACACACACACATATATATATATATATATACATATATATATATATATATATTACTACTTTGATAAAATAGCTGAGTATTCCATTCCACAAAACTGTATAACACATATAAATATATAAAATAATAAATTGACGTTATGTTTTTATGTTGTTGTTGTTGTTGCTGTATGTGTGTTTACCTCAGTTTAATATGATTCTTAGAAGTTAATTTTCTCCAGGAACTAAGAATAATGGTGCCTTCTAAAGAAGGAGCAGATCCTAGAAAAATGCTTCTTAACTTATATATTCATTCAAAATGCTTGTAAATTTTAATAAAATGCATATTTCAATTCAGCAGATCTTGTGTGGATTCTAAGATATGACAAGAAACTTCAGGACATAGTATGCTGCTGGTCCATATTTTAAATAAGTCCTTATAGCATAATATTACAATAACAAACAAATCAGAACATCTTCCTCACTTCAGCCAACATGCCCTAGACCAGAGGATCTTCAAAAAAGATATCAATGTTCTTGAAAACAATTCAGTTTGTGGTGATGGGCTGTGGAGCTCTCCATATGATTCTGAAGTGAAACTAGGGTTGTAAATCATTGCTGCTACACGGAGACATATTTCACTATTTTTAATATGAAAATTTGAGACTAGTGAAGCTAAACACTCTTTAAGACTTAATGATAGTGAAAGTATTGAACATGATTCTCTCTTTATCATTTAAGAATCTAATCAAAATTGCTGCTTTAATTTAATCTATGTTAGAGAGATAATTTCTATTTCAAAAGAGCTCACATCTATCAAAACTGGTGGCCATCGAATAAACTCTGTAGTCAATTAGAGAAAAATTTTCATTTGATTTAGGTAAAAGGGAGTCAATAGTCAGTATAGACCACTTTGTTTCAAATTTGCTGTCTTTTTATTGGTTGCTCAGTGATGAGATTTTTCCATTCATTACAATTATTATGTCAGTTCCATTTGCAACACGTTTTTGAATTTATTTTTATTTTTTAAATATATTTTATTGATTATTTACAGAGAGGACGGGAGAGAGATAGAAAGTCAGAAACATCGATGAGAGAGAGACATCTATCAGCTGCCTCCTGCACGCCCCACTGTGGAGATGTGCCAGAGAGCAAGGTACATGCCCCTAACCGGAATGGAGCCTGGGACCTTTCAGTCCGCAGGCTGGCGCTCTATCCACTGAGCCAAACCGATCTTGGCCGTTTTTGCATTTCTTATTGAATTTTAACAATTTTATTTTATTTTTATAAAATCTTGCTTATCTATTGAGTATTTGTGGTATATTGAAATAAAATTGGAACCCTAGCTGGTTTGGTTCAGTGGATCATCAGCCTATGAACTGAATGATGCTGGGTTCAATTCCAGTAAAAGGGCACAGGCCTGAGTTGCAGGCTCAATCCCCAGAAGGAGGTATGCAGGAAGTAGCCAATCAATCATTCTCTCATCATTGATGTTTCTATCTCTCTTTTCCTCTCTCTTCCTCTCTGAAATCAATAAAAATATATATTTAAGAAATAAATAAAATTGTATATTAATGCCTAGAATTATTGTTTTTAATATACTGGCTGAAGTTTATCTTATCCCTTGCCCTCTAATATACATGCAATAGTTTTAGAATGCATATATTTGTTGATCATTGTTTTTCTTCTGTTTATAGTTAACATTACAATAAGTATAAAATAGGTAAGGCTAGTCTAAAAATCTACATTTGATAGAAAAAACATTCTTAAAAATATATCATTCTATGTCTTTATTAGCTTACATGCTTTCCAAATTTTAAAGACTGAGCTAGAACAAATTATACACAAAACAAAAAATACTGACCAGTTCCTTACAGTTCACTATTTTGGCATTCTGAAGATCAAAAGTGAAATGTACCTCAGAACTTCTAAGTAAGTTTCGTTTCTGCTGGCAAAGTAAATTATAATGGAGGGTATTAGCCAGCTAGTTAGATGATGTGGATGTAGATGATGTGGATGTAGATGATGTGGATGTAGATGTAGATGTAGATGTAGATGTAGATGTAGATGTAGATGTAGATGTAGATATAGTTGTAGATGTCAATGCAGATTCAAATATAGATATAGATACAGATGAAGATATATAGACCATAAAAATTTATACCAAAAAGAAGCAAAGTAGGAATTGGACATTCAATCAAATATTGCTGAATGTAAAGGAAATAAGTTGATCCAAGATATTGAATTTCTGGCCTAGTGATGTCATATACCCTTTCTTTCCCACTAATTATATTTTCCTGTAATCAATGATAGCAAATTTATTTCAGGTCCCTTAAATATGTTCTTCTTCCTGAATCTGGCATCTACATCAGAGTATTCTCCTTTCCCCCTATTTGCTGAATAATGTTTACCATCAGTCCATGTCCCACGTTCTTCATGAAGCTGTTTAAACCTTCTGAATCTGTTCTAAATTTCCAAATAAATGTATGCTCCTACAATTCATTTGGTATTTGTGTGCAGCAAGTAGTATGCTAAAATACAGAAGCCCTGAGTTACTGTGTGCAGCAAGTAGTGTGCTAAAATACAGAAGCCCTGAGTCCTTTGTAAGTTATTGCATATATCATGAGCATTAAAAAGTATAATAATCTCCACTAGATACACTTTCATGGAGATGGGGTAAAAATAGCATAACATTTATTATCTTAAGCACTTTTAAATACACAGTTCAGTAGCATCTAGTGTATTCACATTGTTGTGAAACTGATGTTTAGAACGCTGTCATCTTGTGAACCTGAAATTCTATGCCCATTAACAACTGCTCTCCTTTTCCTCCACCCCTTAGGCCCTGGCAGTCATAATTGTACTCTTTTTATCCAGGAATGTGACCACTCTAGATGCCTCACATAAAGGGAATCACATAGTAGTCATTCCGCTGGGCCTGGCTCATTTAAGCAAGTTCAATGTTGTCAAGGTTTATCCATGTTGGAGCATGGGGCATGATTTCACTATATGCATATTTAAATATAGCTAGAGTTCCCATTTCTTTGAAATGACCACTTTCTTAGACATTTTTGTTTTTTCACTATTACCTTTACCACTAATGAGGGCATTTCATTTATTTGTTTGTTTGCATTTATATTATAGGGATATTATTCCCAAAATATTTTTATTGGTCCCTTGAATATTACAACCAGAGTTAAATCCAACAAATACATGTTGCTCTGCAGATATCTGAAGTGGGGAGGACATGCATGTCCCCTGAAAATTACAAATTATTTTATGGCATGTGTCTCTGGGCTCACTTAGGAATAGCAGAAAATACTTCATATTTAAGTCCATGAGCACCAAGAATTTGCTTTGTCTGGAAAAGTGCAAAATCTTCTTCCTTTCATCTCAGTATCCTTATATCATTGGGCCCATATAAAACCAAGGCGCTCAGTAAATACCTACATGCAGTAGATTTTATTACTTTAAAAATGATGTTTAAACCAAATGAAAATTATTGCTATAAGAAATAAGTATTGCACAGAAAATAGAGGCATAATTATGCATTTGGTCATCTTTCAGATTCTAAGTCAGGTCCATCTTCCCAAAACTTGCTGTTCCCTTGGTGCCTTAAATGATTTCTATACTGCCTCCCTTTTATTATTTATGTCCCAGCATAAATATCACTTAATCAGAGAGCTCTTAGCTGACCACTCAATCTTATAACATTGGTCATTCCTTCAGTTAACTTTTCTCCATTGATTTTTTAAAGATTTATTGTCAGATGAAAATCCTTTTCGTTTATTTGTTTACTATCTTTTTCTCCTCTAGAAGGTAAGCTTCATAAAAAAAGCTTTTTTTTTTTAATGTTCTATTGCTATTCTAACACCAGGTACTTACTGGATACTAATAAATAGTTGGTTAATTATTACATTATTGAATGCATATAATTAGTAATTGCAACATTATATGCTAAAGAATGATATACATAATTTAGAGTAAATTTAGGAAAGTAATTATACAAACACACAATTTTTCTACTGTTTACCTTTCCAAAAATGCTTAATCTATTGGAGTCAATGTATGGTAGTTTCAATAAAAATCTGCAGTGAAAAAGAAAAAAAAAAGTTATATCTTCTTGAGGTAAATGCACATGGGAATTCATTCTGGCACATACACAACACAAGTCAAACTAGAAATACTTTTGTGGCTGCAAGCTCTATTGATGTATAAAATCTTTCAAAATCTTGCCAAAGTGATGGTCCAATAGTTTGGGTAGCACTTGATAGATTGTTAATAAATGCAGACTCTTGAGTACCATTTAAGACCTTTGGGTCCCATTTAAGATCCTTGTGCCCACTGAATTGACATCAACATTTTAACAATATTCTCTCCTATTTTTATGTACATTTTAAAGAACCTACTAGATTTCTCAGGTCATTCTTTCATTTCAGTGTGATAATTGGAATTAAAAACTCAAGAATTGTTAATTATCTAAAGAAATAATAGACATTGTGGATTATGATTAAAATTATAGCAGCATAATTCCTGTCTTTCATTTTCATGAAAGTGAATTCATCCAAAGTGAATTCTAATTCCATAGAGAAAATATGATAATTTTTTTTATTATGGTGCTAAGAAAGAAAGGAACTTGAAAAAAATGGAATTCACTGGTCAGCAAACTCATTAGTCAACAGAGCCAAGTATCAACAGTACAACGATTGAAATTTCTTTTGAGAGCCAATTTTTTTAAACTTAAACTTCTTCTAATGCCACTTCTTCAAAGTAGACTCACCCAGGCAATGGTATTTTGTGGATGAGCCACACTCAAGGGACCAAAGAACCACATGTGGCTTGCAAGCCACAGTTTGCCGACCACTAGTCTATGTGATTAACTTAGAAAATTGTTCAATAACTAAAATACAAATATCTGAGTCAGCATCCATTGCAATATATATCATTTACCTAGCACTGACCTTCATAGGGAAGACAATAGGAATATGTGCAGCCACTTACTTTACAGCTGCTACTTGATCCTTTACTTCCACGGAACCTAACCTTCGGTGAATTTCCTGCAAAATTTTCAGGCCTTGGAATCCACTTCCTCTGCCATCAAATCGTGCAATGATGGTGCTATCTGTGTCGACAAGTACTGAATCCCAGTCAATGTGGAACTTATCTGAAACCAGCTGGCCTCCTGGTTCTTCATCCCTGCAATACCAACATTGGACCAAAACAAGAGCAACTGCCAATCTAGTAGGAATTTTAGCTTTCACCCTTATTAGTTAACAAAATTTATGGAAAAGAGATATGATGGCTATTAATCCATTAATTATTGATGATAAATTTGAAACTTTGAATTCCATTTTCATTTGTAAAACTTTAAATGAAAATACAAAACAAGATTTAAAACTTTGTATGAAAGATTAATTTTACCCATTTTTCAAAAGGGAAAATGATTAAATATGTGTATATTTTCCATTAGCATTTATGAAAAGAAAAATGGGGCAGGGCTTGCGATCTAATTCAGGATCTGGTTAAACATATAGTCTTATTTCCCCAATCTGTCTGAACTTGGGCAGAGCTGCAGAGCCTAACCCTAGGGTCCCGACAAGACTGACAAGCAGAGCTGCGGGGACCCTTAGGGTCTGGCCACAGAAGAAGATACATAGGCCAGAGCTTCCCCATGAATTTAGTTCAGGCTTTGGATTCCTAATTTCCCTGTAGTAACAGATCTTTGAAATAAAGGTTAAACTTCCCTCCTTCAGAGTGCTGGCTGATCATTCTGCTGTGTATTATGCCACAACATTTATATAAAGTGATCATCAAGTTTCATACAAGCTCATCTTTATTAGATTCCTTCCAGAGAGTGTTTCTGAAATGCCTTGCAAATCATCTCCCAGGGCTAATGGTTCTGAGAGAGAGCAGAATCAGTTATGGAATCAATCATAATTTAACAAGAAATGTACAACACCGCACAATGTCAGACTCAAAAAGAAACACTACATTTATATTTCTTTTTTTTTTTTTTTTTTTTTTTAGTTGTGGTGGTGGTGGTTCTGAATTCTCACTGAGAAGAATTTAATCAAACAGTGAGGTAAAACTCTTTGTCATTGACAGTAACAAAAGAAAGCACATACACATACTTTGGAAATATGTAAAAGTTAAAAGTAAAGAAATATTGCTGAATTATAAAGCATGAATCTCCTTTCCAAAGGATAAAGGTGGTAACATTTTAAATTGTCATATTCCAATGATATTTATTATTTTATTTTCCAAAATATAAAAAAAAGTAAAAAAGAAAACAACACACAGATTTTCATAAAATGACACAGATTATCTAGGTCCAAACCTAAGTTTAGAATGAGCACACAGAGAGTGGTCCATGTGATAATTTTGAAAAGCATCAAACATCTAACTCTGCATATAAGCATAACCAATGAACACAGAGACTGGGGGGTTCCGTATGCCTGGGAGCGGGGGAGAGCAATGGGGAGATATGTATACATGCAACACAATAAAAAAAAAAAAAAGAAACATCTAACTCTGAAAAGATTTCTATTTTTAGTTGGACTACACACCAGAAATTTTCACCTTACTCACTCTCACTCTCCTATAAAGATACTAAAGCCCCTTGCCTTCATGTTTATGAAAATGTTTACCTAGAAGCTCCAATATATACACTGACCTTCATGAACAAGTTCTCAGGTTACCGAACTTGCTAAAGAAACTAACTTCTTGGCAGCAGATAGAACTCTTTGGCACCCATGAGTCAAGTACGAGAGGAAGTAGGGAACAGGGCAAAACAGCAACTGATATTTACAAAATGCTGTTTGGGACTGAATTTGGTCTACTAAAATGCATGCTGATTCTCTAATGTCCTTTATCTTAGAATGTGACTGTATTTGGAGACTGGGACTTTATAGTGGTGGATAAGTTGAAATGAGGCCTTTAGGGTGGGCCTTAATTCAATCTGATTTGTGTCCTTATCAGAAGAGGACCTTAGGAGACACTGAGAGATCCCTAGGGCATGTATGCTCAGAGGAAAGACCCTGTAAGGAGACAGCAAGAAGGCAATAATCTCAAACTAAGGAGTGGGGCCTCAAAAGAAAACAAAGTTGCTATTACCTTGATCTTGGTCTTTTAACCTCCAGAACCACGAGAAAATAAATTTATTGTTTAAAATACCCAGTCTGTGATATTTTCTTGTTAGCCCTAGTACATTAATATAAATGCTTAGGATCATTATCTTATTTATTATACACTACCAACATTTATTTACCCATTGTGAGGAAGAAGTTACTTGTTCCATAGCTTATTACATGCATTATGATGCCTCCATCATAAGACTGTGCCATTGATGTTATTCAACCAGGACCTCTTCATTCACTCCTAAATCCCACTGGTAATCCTGCGATCCAAATCAAGATCTGCTTTGTTCTCCCATAGTATTTGCAGTCTTAGCTTCTTTTCTTAATTTAATTCTTAATTTTAAAATATATTTTAGTTTTGGCAATCTCAGCTCCTGATCAAATTATTGGGAATTCTTTCCACACATGCCCACGTCCCTAAAGGAGAAATCTTATAGCCTGGTTCAGAATGAAGTCAGGAATTGGTATTTTTTGCCAGTACCAAAGGGGATATTGATATGACTTGCTCACTATTGGAGACACAGTATGAATCACTATGCCTAACAGTTACTGATACATGGAGAACAAGCAAACGTGCTCTTGTTGAAGTAAATCCTTCCAAGGAAAATAGACTCAGGTGAAGTTTAAAATGGAAAGACTTGAAAAAGCCTTGAGTTGAAATTCAGACACTGGAGAGAGAGAAAATGGCGGCGGAGTAAACAGACGCCTCTGGAGCTTTGTCGCTGGGCAGAAGGAGAGAGAGCGGCTGAGAGTCGCACTGGGAGTGTTTGGTGGCAAGTTAAGAGCCAGTTATCCTCCAGGAGAAGGCGGGGAACTGCTGGACGGGGCTCTCCCAGCCGGGCAGCCCCACTGCCAAGGGGTTTTTGACCACCCGAGCCCCCAGCAAGAACGCGGAGACCGTGCCATCTTCAGAGGGAGGTAGATGTCTGCAGCCATCTGAAGCCGGCAGCTGCACACACATCAAGCAGCTGGGGACCCGGGGACCCAGAGCTCCGCTCTCCAATCGGCACAGACACGCAGCGGACTCAGAGACCCACGGAGCACACGGTGAGGTCAGACTGCGCCTGGGATAAGAGGGAGGTCTGGAAGCTGCGGCTGACAGAGGCACCAGCCGAGCATCTGGGGACACAGAGCAAGGCTTTCCAGGCAGTGCAGACCTGAGGGAGGCGGATTCGGAGATCCGCACAGTGCGAGGAAGGGTCAGATTTCGCCCGGGTCGGGGTGAGGTCTCCTACCCCCGCACAACAGAGATGCGAACGCCTTGGGAGCCTGGCTACGGGAAAGCTGCCCCTGGAGAGGTTCCCAGAGGTGGTCAGGGCGTGATCCCTAAGTGTGGAGGCAAACCCTCTGAGCTGTTGACAGAGGAGAGCTCTGGAAAACGACTCCTTTTTTGTTTCTTTTCTTTTCTTTTCTTTCTTTCTTTTTTTTCTTTCTGGGGCAGAAGGACAGCCTGGGAGTAATTACAGTGTCCCGGCTGCAAACTCCCCACAAACTGGCTTTGAGAACTACAGAGTAGCAGGATATGGAGAGATCCCCTGCTTTGTCTCAGAGATCAATTCTGAAACACTGCCACCCAGTGGATGACACACAGAATAATAGTGGAAGTGAAGGAGCATCCTAATTTTTTTTCTTTTTTTCCTTTTCCTTTTTTTCTTTCTTTATTTTATTTTTCATTTTCACATATTTTAATTAAAAGACCATTTTTTTTTCTTTCCACATCAATTGATTTTTACTTTTTAACTAATGCATTTTTGTTTTGAACTAGTATTATTATTTAATATTAGTACGATACTTCTTGGAAAAAAAAGTGTCATTTTGTTTTCTATTTATTTTATTTCAGGATGAGAGTTCTACATTCTATTTCCATCTTTCCTTTAGTATAATATTACTCCAACTCAACTCTAACTTTATGCCAACACCTTCCTCCTAATTTTCCCCATTTTGTTGTCTTAGTTCTCTTTCCCTTTTCCAACTTTAGATTCCCCCTATTCTTACTCTTTACCTAGTTAAAATTTCACCCCATTTATATATCTAATTTCAAATCCCCTACTACAAATCCACACAAACCTCTCTCGTCTTGCCTTCACTAGCCAAAAAGTTGTTTTTTTCTCTAAGTCCTTTTGTTGCTGTTTGCCTAAAAAGTGATTATATCGATTTTTTGAAAATTTTTGTGAGATTCTTTTAATTTATTCTACTTGTTTTATTTTGCTTTTTGCTTGCTTTATTTTCTACCTCTCTTTTCCCTCACCTCCCTTGATACCAGTTGCTATTTGAAGCTTAAATTAAGTTCTAGATACTGGTTGCTGGTATTTATTGGGATTGGTGACGGTTCTATTGGAGTTGTCTCTTGACATCTATATTTTATTCCCTCTTTCTCTCTTATACACTTTCTTTTCTCTCTGACTTTTTTCCTTCCTCTTTCCTTCTCATTTTTATTTTCTTATTTTATTGTATTTTATTTTTTTGTTCATTTATTTATCTTTTTTTTTCTTTTTTCTCTTGCTCTCCCAATTTGATTTGGCATTTCTTTCTTTTCTTTTTTCCTCATTTTTCTCTTCATCTTTCTCTATTTACCCCTAATTTGTCCTTCATTGGTGGTCACCTTATTTGTGATTATTAACATCCTAAATACATTTCTACTCAGCGCCTTGTGTGCTGTACCTGGTTGTGTTGTAGTTTGTGCTTCTCAATCAACGTAGGAGAGAGAACTACATAGCCAGACACCTGGAGAAGAAAGACCATGGGCAGAAAAAGAAACAGCCCACATAAGACAGAAAGGCAGGTTTCACCAGAAAAGGAAGTAAACGAAATAGAAGCAAAAACAAGCCTGCCAGAGAAAGACCTCAGAGAAACGACCATAAGCTGGTTGAAAAGATTGGAAGACAAATTCAACAATATGGGTAAGAGCCTAGAGGAAGGGAAGAAGAGCCTAGAGGAAGTGAAGAAGACCCTAGAGGAAGTGAAGAAGCAGCAAGAAGAAACGCAGAAGAAATTAGATGAGGTGCAGAATAAACAAGAAGAAACGAACAATGACATCACTGCTATAAAGAACTCAACAGAAAGCATCAAAAGTAGACTAGAAAAAGCAGAGGACCACATAAGTGAGCTAGAAGACACGGTAGGAAAAAATACTCAAGTATAGCAGCTTCTAGAAAAAAAAGTTAAAAAGCAAGAGGAGAGCCTAAGGGAACTGTGGGATAATATGAAACAAAACAACATCCGTATAATTGGGGTTCCAGAAAGAGTGGAAACTGAACAAGGATTCAAGAACGTGTTTGAACAAATAATGACAGAAAATTTCCCCAGTATAGAAAAGAAAAAATCCACACAAATCCAAGAAGCTCACAGAGTTCCAAGCAAAATGAACCCCAACAAACCAACACCAAGGCACATTATAATTAAATTGGCAAACACCGACGACAAAGTAAGAATCTTAAAAGCAGCCAGAGAGAAACAGAAAGTTACCTACAAAGGAACCCCCATAAGACTAGCTACTGACTTCTCAACAGAAACTCGTCAGGC